>DWTO01000792.1:0-18843 GCA_018244755.1 Jemadia pseudognetus | reverse complement strand
CGCCGCCCGCGCCCCCCGCGCCGCCCGCCGCACCCGCCGGCTCGTAAAGACAGCACAGCTCGCGCATCATCTTCAGCGCCGGCAGCGCCCAGCGGTCGCGCCGCTTCAGCTCCTCCACGCACCTGCGGCGAGGAGCCGGTCGCGACGACGTCGTTTGTACCACTTCTATATCCGATACATTTTTTATAATAAATCGTGCTCACTAAAAGTAAACTTTATTTAATCTGCATTAACTGTACTCGAGCACTGATGCTCTGTTTTACGATTCAAGCTCGTTTTGCGATGATTCCGGCGGAGAATCTCAACGTGCATCTCTTTAAAAAAGTTGCCTTTTAACGTTGAATGTCGCTCACTATAACGGTGACGGGAAACATGTTGGGAAAATCTACATGCCATAACGTTCTCCAGATTGTTCTCTAAGGAGTGTTCTTACACCCGCCGAGTCGCGGCGGTCGGCAAGCGGCCTGTGGCCTCAACACGGTGCGCGACACGACGGTCGATACTGGTGTATTTAACAAGTCACAGCACAGAACCGAAAGCAATAGTGAAATCGATGCAACATTAGCGAATGTACTTACTTGTCTAGCCAAAGGGTTTTCTGCGCGTCGCGGTCCTGGCTACAACTATAATCCAATATTTTAATTAAGTTCGTTATCGCCACGTCCACTATGTCGTTGCAAACGTCTTCCGAGTGGGCCAAATTCCAAAATAAAATTAAAACCTGCCAAAACACATGTACATCAGATCCGACAAGTATCGATACGTGCAAATGTCAATACATTTGCTATATCATATACATACCTTATTTGCCATTACACCGTCCTTGTCATCTTCTGCAAGCCTCCTTATAACTTCTAGTAACTTATCACTTTGCTTTTTACTGGATGTCGCCCAACTCGCCTACAAAATGTTTAACGAATTAAACGACAGCGTTAAAAATACATTGTTTATGAAACGCTCGTACAGTATTCCAATAGGTCAGCATTTTAACCTGTGTCCATTCATTTTAGGTAAAACTAGCGAGTTCGGTTCTGGTCATTAAGCGTACCGCGCGTACTCATCCATCATTTAATAATAATTCAGTTAATCTATTTAGGTTTATAGTTTAGCAATTCAGTATAAGGAATTAACTTTTAATGTTAGCAAACTTATCTTTATTCTAAACTAGCTGACCCGGCGAACTTCGTACCACCTAATAGTCAATGAATAACCGTTATCATTTAACTGAACTATTACCAAATAATTTCAGCTTTTATAAACGTAATACAATGAATACAAAAAAAATATTAAGTTTACTATTTTATGTATTATAGCTATTGCCCCCGACTTCGTCCGCTTTTCCGTCGTTTTTCATTAAAAGTTTCGTTAAGAAATGGGTAAAACGATTTTTGGAGGTTGGCAACGTAAACGACTTGCCGGAGAGGGGATCAGGCCGCATAACAACTGAACAGGAGGATAGAGCGATCATTCGACTCTTTCAAGATACTCCAGGCCTTTCACTGCGTACTGCTCAATTGAAATTGCGTAAGAAGGGAATAGATACATCTATAAATACGATCCGCAGTCGCTTGCGTGAAAATAATATATATTTCCAATCTACTTTAAAAAAAACTTTGTTGTCTGTAAAACACGTTGAAACACGACTCAACTGGGCAAAGGAAAATTTAAATCGAGATTGGAGCAATGTTATTTTCACAGATGAATCTTCTTTCTGGGCATCATCTTCTCTGTCGAAAGCTTGGACAAGTAAGCATAATAGGTTACTTCAACGTACCCTAAAACACCCTGTAAAAGTGCATGTTTGGGGATGCTTCTGCCAAAGTGGATTTGGTTGTCTTTTTGTGTTCACCGGCATTTTAAATGCTGAAAGAATGTGCAAAATTTATCAAAAATGCTTAATGAGATCTGCTAAAAAGTTTTTTGGGTCAGACACAACAACCTGGGTACTGCAAGAAGACAATGATCCAAAACATCGCAGTAAATTGTGCAGTGAGTGGAAACGGCAAAATAACATCACTACCATGGCGTGGCCGGCAATGTCTCCAGATGCGAACCCAATAGAAAATGTGTGGTCCTACATTAAAATGCAATTAAGAGGAAGGCCAGTATTCACGGAGAAGCAACTGTGTTATCAAATTAGGAAGATATGGCGGTCTTTACCGTCAGAGTACGCGGAAAATCTCGTCAAAAGTATGGAAAAAAGGTGTGAAGCCATAATAAAAAATGACGGCGATTGGACAAATTATTAAGTGATTGCGTAATAGCTAACATTATGTACTTCAATAAAATATTTGGTAAAAAATTGTCTGATTTATTTTTTCCGAAAAATGGCGGTTACGTTCTTGTTGAACAGAGTGTATGTTTACATTGCCCTTCATGAGAATTCATGAGAGTTCATGAGAAGAATGTAGAATGAACCCTAGGGGCATGTTTACAAGTTGGCAAAAAGATTTATATCTGATAGTGATATGATCGTTCATTAGGTATAATTGTTTTTGATTCAATTGTTGCTGTTGAAAACTTTTCTCGATTTTTCCTCAACTTCCTGAAATAGTTCATTTATTATTTTCTATTACGTATTATAATTGTGTATGGCAAACTTGCCTGCAAGCCAGGAATAAAACGACCCTTGGTCAGCAAAGACGTTCAATTGAAGACATTGAACAACCGAAATTATTTTGTGATACTTAGAAACTGGAACTCTGACACGCAAGTATATCAATTTAAAACAATAACTTCTAGTGTCAATTGAAATTATTTCATTCGTCTATTGAAACTGTTTCCGACTTACACTCACTGTAGTTTGTCTATGAAAATAATAAAAGATGTACAAGATGTTAACATATTGTCGTGCATCGCCGTGCAGTATCTCATTTACTTTTCACAGTTACGTAACAATAGTAAACGATAGCTTAACATGCTTCTCGAAGCACGAAATCGTTCATAAAAATTTGCCACTAGCGGTTAAAACGTCAGGACCACAAACAATAATGTATCACTGTTAAACAGATTATTTCCTACAACACTATCGTATGCAATAGTGTTACACTGTTTTGTGTGGCACTGTTATAAATTTATACGTAATCTTTTTGTGTGTCCACAGTAACAAGTTGTGCTATTTTCTGCAGTGGAAGCAAATGGAACTGAGTGCAGTACGTAAATAAATTATAGGGAGTTTTTTTTTCATATTGGTGTAAGAATATGACAGGTTTCGTTAAAAGAAAATGTACTCAATGAATGATTCAGTCCATTGGATCAAGTAATGAATGATTCGGTAGAACTCCACTCCCAGTAAGATCAGATATGCTGGCTATTTCGATCGGATTCAATTTATTGCTCAAAAGTTCATAATTGGGACGTATATACTCGTCCCTACAACAATTTTTTTTGACCCGCTATGACTTAAGACGTACAAAACTTATGCTATAAAGGAGCGGAATGGTTATGATAGAACATTACCTTTTTCAATAACGAGGCACGTGTAACGTAGAACTATTGCCAAATGTTAACCATCAAAGTGAATTTATAGATAATGTTAATGGAGGTGAGACTGTCGAAACTCGAACAGTTCAGATGGAGCAGCCGTACAGAGGATTTGTTCTGTACTGAAATACAAAAAAGTCGTTGTTACGTTTTCCCGCCGGACAAGGCCGGCTTTGTGCGGCTTACAAGGACCTGTGACAGTAAAAACTAGTAACGAATAACGAACGATAATCAATATTTCAAATAATAGAATTGTAACATATGCATTATATCATATGAATTCCGTAAAGAAGACAAGAAGAACTAAGACAAATGTATGTGTATTAGTAATCTCCGCAAACCACAGAAAGTTCTTGGTAAAACGAACTTATTATGAAAATAAAAAACAAGTAAATATGACTTTTCTAGAATTTCGCTGACATATTTGTTCTTTATGGGTCAAGATACAAACTTAAAATTAAAAGTCGCCAATGATGACAAGGCGAATCTTGCGACAAAAGCCGATTTCTTCAAAGCCTTTATGTTCAAAGCGAAAAATTCGCTTTCCGCTAATAGTGCTCGATCGTCCAACTCACTAAACACCGTAAGCTCGTTAAGGGTGGCAGCGTCGGAAAACGTAATACATATTGACAGTTCGATTTTTACACACATATATAGGTACACATCTACGTTTGAATTACGATTTTAAAATAAACTAAATACATAGTTATGGTAGATCTACTGTCTCAACATTCAAGGAGCTTAATGTAACCACGATGCTCGCATCCATCAGCGTACAACGAATACTTAAATATTTTGGTTACAGGCAAGACCAAGGGAAACAGACCACGAGGGAGTTGCCCACTGCACCACACTCGATGGCAAGTTGGCCAAGTCAGGCGACGCACGATCGAAAACCGCAACACTATAAGAGAAGGTGATCCGTAGACACGACACGATCACGACACTCAACAGCGAGGAAAACAACGCCAGTAGGAGGAGAGAAGCAAAAATTTTATGTTCGATTAAAAACACCGTTTATATAACAGAAGTAACGGATTATCAAGAATGCACTTTTAATATGCAAGTGGTAAATACGGTTGTATTATCATAATCAATCTGTTGCAGTCCACTGTTGGACATAGGCTTAATCCCTTGTTGATTCCCCTTGCTTGTTGTTGTTGATTCCTCATTATCGATTTGTAAAACGAAATGCTATCATTACGGAGTTTATGCCCAAAAAGGCTTATTGAGATTCATGATATTGTTTCGTTAACCTGTGTTTATATAAATTTCTAAATACTATATATAGATTTCATTAGTTACCATGTCTATTATTTTTATTATAGGCAATTTTATTGTTTTTTACGATTCAATTGTAAACAAAGTATAGGATCAGATGTTCTGCTCCAGTAAAAATATTAAAGAAATTTATTTACTGCCTATAATTCAATTAAGCTTAACTATCAGAATTCTCATCCCTTTTTGGGATTAGTGAATATTTTACACGATTCTCTTACGTTTTTTATAAACTGGAAAACCTGTAATTAATTTTCGATCTATGCATAAAAATTACGCCATCCACTAACGAATCGGAGAAAGATCAAAAACTGACCCGAGTAATTAAACAAGGGACGAGGTTAAGAGGTCTATTCGAATAATGATATGAAATAAAATCACTGATAAACCAAAAACCAGATCAAGGGCGAGTTGAGGTATCACAGATAAAGTTCCGGAATCAAAAGTAACATAAGAATTATCCATATCCGTGATATATTGCTTAAAAGGAATAAGAACCAATATATCATTATGTTGTTTAATGCATTTCTCATAATCAATAATTCTCTCATCTTGTAACGTTTTATTACTTACTTTATAGTGAAGAAAACAAAGAATTGTTTGAATATGAAAGACCTGACAGACACACAGAAGGAAACGAGGTTTTAGAACATAGAATTAGCTAAATATTTTTAACTCACTTCAGTCAGCGTTAGTATTAGTTGACATTAGAAAGAAGCTTTCATAAACGAAATGGCCTGCTAATGTGAGGTAAGCCTATATGTCAATTATGTTGATGCACCTACGTGAAACGATGTTCTCATGTATGATCCTCCAACCTCGATATCAGCCTGTTTCTGTCGCTACTGAACATACGAGTAGGTCTCTCCAATAGTCCGCCACTGAGCTTCACCTTCAGCTTTTCACATCCAACCGATGCCATCTTTTGGTTTAAATAAACATCAATTAAATATTATCTCGGAAGTTTAATGTTAGTGCGGAACCCTAAAAATGTATAGTGAATCGGCTATTTTCCGTTGAATGGGCCACTTTGCTCGGTTTTTAACATTACATACTCCTCTCAATGGCCCTCGGCTGCATTTCATTCCCTCCATTCTGCTTGTTACGTTTTAAATTTATTTTGCTGGTAATTATATCTTTAGTGTATTACTGTACGTTTGTAAATGAGCGTAATTTTATATATTTATCGCCGAACTCATGTCTGTAGAATAAACTTTCCTTTGAAAAGCAAGGAATGAACTGTATACCTCTGATTATACGTGGTCGCTGTAGTTGATTGTTGTCCTTTGCTATACAAATTTAAGAGAAGATCGGGAATATTGGTGTTAAGACGCTTGATCCAATTTACGCAGTTTTTAGATATTCATGTGCCCGGTGCATGGCAATAGGCTCATCACCTATTCCATAGTACAACGTAAACGTAACTGGTGAAACGTGGGAGTGTACTACACTCCTCTGCCTACCTCTTCTGGGATAACAGGCGTGACTTACCTTTTTCAGATATTCATAGTTAAAGGAATGGTGCTATCACAGTCGATAATGCGTGTAACATACCGATACCATATTTCAAATTAGACTTTAAAAAAAGTGTCGCTGGATAGCAGAAGAAACTGTAGTCACACTACAGGCAGAATTTCCAAATCTTCAACAAATCTTGGTCAATTTGAAATGTCTAATGTGTAATCTATAGTAATAATGTTTAATAAATAATGTACGTCCTGCAACAAGGCTCATCAGTCATACCGGAATACCTAAAAGAAAAGATTACCCATGATGATGATAATGATCACCAACATCATTAGCCTATTGCAGTCCACTTCTGGACATAGGCTTCCTCGGGGGGATTATGCCCATAATTCTCTCGAATGTCCCTTGGGAAGGCTTCTTTCATACTCTCTGCAGAAATAAATGCAATTATGTACTTGACATGAAACATGACTGCAACTTTGGACGTTGAGAGTAAAAAATATACAAGATCTCTCAAATCCAGAAGATGAGATGCCCTATTTGATTTATTACGAAACTGGAACCGGATTTGTTTTCAAGACCCGCTTACTTTCTCTAAGTGGGGGTGAAAGTGGAAGAAAAAAGAACGAGAAACACGCAACGCCAGAGGCGGGGCACTAGCGTGGATTTACAGAAGGATTGAGTGATTTTCCGTTTCAAAGGCGAGCTTTGACTTACTCTACTTGTGTCGAGTACTTGCATTGGGTTTTTCTTTTTTAAGTGTCATCGCACACTGTGGTTGCAACGAAATTTATAATATAGAATCATACAATATAAACGATTTTTACTAGAAATAATATAAACTATTGTAATCGAGTGGTTAAGGTAGTGCATGGAAATTTATACATATTTTGATCTCAGCCTCGTGACCACATCTCAAATGAAACATCTTGGTCCCAAAAGTGAATGAATCTATATTTGCTATTACTTCTGTTAAGCTATATCAATGAATTAAAGTGAATTTTATGTTATAAAATTCATGCGAACGTTTGCATATTTCATAATAAATCTAAAAGATAAAATTTCATACTTCAAAATAAATGTAAAAAAGAGAATGGAGCCTTCTTTAAACATGTTTTCCGTAGTCTATACGCATTTTCCGTACTAGCTTCTGCCGTATGATGAAAAATAATGACAGGATATATTCCCAAGCAGTCTTAGTGTACTTTATATAGAATATCTCGTTCAGACTAAATATAATATTTTATTATTTAATTTGTGTATAAAAACATGCTATAAATAGTAGTGCGGATAGACCTCAATACAGCAACGGTTGCCATTGCTATTGCTATCACTTTGGATTCTATTTTTATTATTTTAAAAATATGTTTTCCTACCGAGTTTAATTGCAGCTAGATTTAAAAATGGGATGCGCAAAAATGCTTTAGAAATTCGCGTTCAAAACAGCTTTTCGTTTTTATTGCATATCTCGTTATAATCATTTAGAAATATTAATTTTCATCAATTAATTACAAACAAGTACTATACAGCTACGGAGTTCATTGCCACGAGGCAAAATTATTTATGATTTAGGAAATCGCCGCCGCGGTCAGTCTTTGAGTGGGGCGTTACCATTAGCATTTCAGAACTGTGGACTCCACGTTGCACAGTTCATGCAAGATTTGACGTCCTAATGATTCAGATTACCGGAAATGGTAGGGATGATATTAGCTTGTAATAACGACCTTTAAATCATTTTTATTGTTGTTTAAACATTTTTAATATATACATATACTTCGTGCTTTTGATATTTAAGTTAAGAAAATTAATTAAATATTGTGACATTATATTCATAAGCTAGCAGCTTGTCCAAGGTTCAGAGTTCCACTTTATCGTTGCGACCTCGTTCAGTCTAGACCTTGGAATTATCACAAGATACACCAACTTATTAAAAAGTTCGTCTTTGCACTTAACGACATCCATACAGCCATATACTTACAGAACTTGAAAATTGTTTTCTAAATTATATCATATTATGGCGTTTTGCAGTATACTATTAAGCTACGAGCATGTTAGCCTGTCAGTTATTAAATTATTATTATTATAAAATCAATAGCATTTGTAAATGATCACTGACGTTACTGTTGGTGTATAATTTGAGTACCTTTTTAATATAAAGTGACCAGCGAGATGTTTTGGTGTTTGTATGAAGTGAAAAGACAAAAAAACTCAAATGGTATTACAGCTGTAACGGACCGTAACTGTAACCAGCTTAATCTGTACGTACTCCACGACTCTAGTGTATAACTACGAGTATTTATACATTTATAGTGGTTTTTTAATTAGCCATAAAGTTCTTACACTGAGAAGATATTCAATAGTGTTTATGTGACGTTAATGTGAACGGCGTCAATTTAGAAATTTTACTTTGCGTTAAATTAAAGCAGACGAACTACTTACAACATCTTATTTGTATAGGCCAGTTCACACGTTCAACTTTTTGAACGAATCAGAAAAAAACCTTTTGGAACGCTGATTCGTTCAAAAAGTTTTTAAAATTAAAAAGGAATAAAATAGTTTTAGATCTGGAAGACAATTTAATTTTCTACGTTATGACTATTGACTTAGTGCTAACATTAGTTTATTTATTATATGTTCCCAGATAAAATAAAATATTATAAATTTGATGTTATAAATACATAACTCATATATAAATACTCGTTTACACATAGTGGCCAGCGTGGGAATTATGGGCAACACTCCTCAGGGGGTCTATATTCAGCAGTGCATTTGATGATGATGTTAATGAAATACATCAAGTTAGTAAAGTGTAAGTTATGGATGTAATAATGTATAACATCAAAATAATCAAATTTGATTGGCATTGAACGTAATACTAAAATTTTCCAACTTCACATATGTAGCAATCTGTATTGGACAGTGGAGTAAACTTCTTTAATGCCCTAGTTATATACCAGTTCCTTGCCCACCAGCTCTTAAAAAGGGTTTCTGCAAATCCTTTGAAAAATAAAGACTTCAAAAGTTCACATTTGTGCTCATTCCCTTATTTAATGAAAAATAAAATATTTGAAATAAAAAACATTTTTGCACACTAGGTACATGTTTCATTTTGATACGCCATCAAAGTGATTTACGAGCGTTTGCCAGTTTATCTCAACTATTAAACATTAACTATGCACTGCTATTATTTCAGTATTTTTATTAAAGTTAATTTATAGGTTGGAAAGATACAAAAACAGGATGTGTAATTTGGACGTGTTATACTACTTTTGTCATCTAAATGATAATTAACATAAATTTCTAATTATCATATTCGAAATATGAAATTGTATTTATTCCACACTCGCTGATTTTATGTGTGTAATGTTTTGTTTTTATGTTAGTTTTAAAACTGGCAAACGTGTTTAGGAATAACTTATTCATGGCACTTGCAAGTGTATAGTCCGTTCCCAAATGCTTTCGATCTAACATACGAGTATATACTATAGAAGCTCTATCATGATTACACGTGTATGACTACCGAAGGTGAATTTGAGGACACCACACCGCCATACTGTGTAGAGTACGCTTGCATTTATGGGATTTTATAATTGTAGACATAAGCGTCCGCTGAGAGCTTTTGCCCATAATTCCCACGCTGGGCATGCGGGTTAGGGTTCGCAGAGCACAGCTTCTCGCATGGCTTACAATGCTGCCCATAGGTGGCCAGGGCATTTAGTTGTGCCTAGGCAGACCGTGCCATACTGTGACCTGCAATTGTAATCATACTTTTGTTTTAATGCTTTTCAACGAGATTTTTGTTTGGGCTTATATATACGCAAGATCTAACAAGAATAAAATAAAGTATCGTATATCATCACAAAGTGGGAGTGACTAGTCACAATCATCACTCCTTCGATGAGATGAAGTGACGATATACGCAAAGTGGCTGGCAGCGGCTGGATGCAAAGAGCTGAAGATCGAGCTCAGTGACGTGCTATTGGAGAGACCTATGTCCAGCAGTGGACTGGAATAGGTTGATGATGGTGAATCATTGCAATAAACATCACCTATTTTTACATTATTCCAATATTACACCTAAGTTTTCTCTTACGAGAAGATTGTTTTGAGGCCTTGCCTACCGCGCTGCTCACCTTTCACAATATCTATTGAATTTCAAGTGCAAATTTTTATTTGTAGGTCAGTGGCGCATGATAGGACTTGAACTTCAATCCACTGCAGTGGGATATTGGAAAGCATCTGTCATAGTTATGATAGTTATTGATGACACGAAATGTTTTAGACACAATCATTATTTGAAACACCACCTAACTGATAATTGAAGCCACAACCATGCGCAGAAGACCTGTATAATAATCGTTTAGTGGCGTTTCTTTTAGCCGTTCAAAAATCACGAAGTGAATACCGCTTAAATTATTTTAAATGACCCCATAATAAGGCGTAATTCACCATGAAACTTCGCGTTAAGCCCACCATAAAAAATTGCATGGAATATGCCCGCGTGATATATACACGCATAGAGTATGCATGCATGCAATACGGTGCTTCACGTGCCGTAGAATTATTGATTAACGTCCACTCACAACGGTAATGAATAAAAATGCGAATAAAATGCAATAGAGAACGCAGCCTCGGGCTGGCTATTGTACACGAGAACATAACC
This sequence comes from Jemadia pseudognetus, assembly GCA_018244755.1. Classification (NCBI taxonomy): domain Eukaryota; kingdom Metazoa; phylum Arthropoda; class Insecta; order Lepidoptera; family Hesperiidae; genus Jemadia; species Jemadia pseudognetus. Next base: position 7,952 of record DWTO01000792.1, on the reverse strand, counting down.
GCGATGTTTTACGGGAAAATGGATAAGGTATTTTATATTATTACAATGGAACAAACGGGCAGTTCATCTGATATTAAGTACCTCCAGATCTTTAAGTCCTATTCAAAGTTTATAAGATTGCAATTGGGCAGCCTGCCTGGTACAACATTTTGGTACCCTAATGCAAACCGATGGAGATGCACTTTAAAAAAACAATCTTTTCAAAGATCTTGTAATGATAACCTCGGAAGAGTTGGCACAAAAAGTTTCACTACGTCACGGAATTGTGACCGGTGCATGTCAATAGGCTCAAGACGTGGAGGAATAATCCACGATGGGACGTAAAATGGTGAAACTTAGATATGTACCGCACTCCTCTGCTTACCTCTTCGAGGCTTATAGGCGTTGTTTTCCGTCTTTATATCGGGGGCTAACTGAATCATCGGTAATCGCCATTGCATCATCAGCCTATTGCAGTCCACTGCTAGTTTTAAACATCACGTGATGGGTTATCTCCATAATTGCAACCCTGGCAGCACCGGGCTAAGTCGCTTCTTACGGCACCCTGTATGCCGGCACAATAGAGGAATATTTTCTTACTCCACCCCGACACGGAATGATCAGTATTCTGTGGAATGACAAAGGAAAGTTCGAGAGTCATACGCCTAGAGATTGAGTTTATCCAGACCGTTGATGTTATTTCAATGCTTTTTTTATATTAAGGGCTCATATCATAGTATTGTATAAATATTATTCGAGTTTTATTCGATCGAAAACAAAAAACTTGTTCGCCTATTCAAAACGCATTGTCCGGAGCATAAATAAAATAAAACCACGAAGAGAGTGTGAGAGAGAGATCCGTATCGTGGAAAATATTGATTAAAATCCACTCTCGGTCCGGTAATGAATAAAAATAAAATCAACCTGCACCGCCTCGGGCTTTGTGCTCGTATGAATAAAGCGATATGGGGAAATGTACTGGTCGTGTTTAATACGGCTGGACCGTGTACAACATCGTATATGTTCATATATTCTGTATATGTACACTCATAAAGACATATTACAGTTATAAACAAGTAGTTCTTTACTTTTTTAGTTAAGAGTATAGCAAACGAAAAGACCAATCACAAGTGGCCGTTATATTATATATATTCATATACATTTCCAACCGACTTCAAAGAAAACCTTAGGGATAGGTCTGGTAATGTCATAATTAGTATAAGTTGATAGTGAGTTTATTAGTTTTAAATTAACAACACTCCTCATTAAGTGGGAATATTATTGACTCATTTTATTTATTGACGTCTACACAAAAACGATATACAATATCATCAATAACATACGTAACTTTTCTATGCGCTGTTAAGCTTAGGAAGCAAAAAATCGAATATCAAACACTGCCTCGTTGGTCGTGTTGGTTGCTAGCGCGATTGTTATCAAGAGGTTCTAGGTTCAAATTCAGGTCGGGCATTATTGTATTTTTTGTTTTACAGTTGTGACTCGTAATCTGAGTATGTGCTCGATATATGGCAATATACTCATCGCCTATTCCATAGTGGAAGGTAAACGTAACTGGTGAAATGTAGGGTGTATTTCTCTGCCTACCTCTTCGGGGATTACAGACATGATGATACGTATGTTAGGTTATATATAAAACTCTGATATACCCTTATTAACAGTAGGGATAAACAGCATCAGGCGTATTCACGTTTAAGTCATTTGTTTTTAAATGAAACTGTATTGTGGAAAAATATGTAAATTAATTGAAGCATCCTAGTATCAGCGTACTGTTTAATTTTTAAATCAATCTGATGAAAGCTCGCTATATGAGCCACGATCGCTGTAAGCCTTTTCTGAATGTGTAATTAGCTTTTTGGTTCCACACTGATTTTATAAAATGCTAATTTTTTTAAATAAAATATCCAAACTTCAAGTTATTAGTTTTGTATAATGATATGACATATAACTATATATACTCCATTAAAGTATCAAGTATTTTTCTTACGTTTGTAGCACTTTAAACCAATCTAGACGGCTCCGACAAATTTTAACGACATATCTAACAAAATTGGAAATCCCGTAACAACTACACAGTGTTTTCTTGTCGTCATAAAGAAACAAAATAATTCTTTACGTTAATCTATTCATAACACAATGAATCATTTTATTCAGCGTATCAAAAATGGGATAATATTGAAAATCATTATCCCCAAATAGGGATACACGGACATCAGATCCTAAATAAACAGGGGCTATTACCTAGACTTGCGATCCATCGCCATCCATCGACGTATTCAGGGTCGGCGTAACCTCAATTTCGCGAAGGAACCAGCAAACACGAGCCGTTATCAAAATTCCACTCTCTTTCATCGCTCACGTTAATATAAACCTAAAAGTTTGCAAGGGAAACCCATTTTCACATCAATTTCCACGAGAATAAAGCTTCGAGTCCAAAATTAACTATTAAACTTTTTAATGTCACGTTGGGAAACGTCACGAAAAGCGTGAACTTGATAACGTTTTCGGGGACTTGAATGGATATGAAGAAAAATCTTATTGATTTATATATTAAACAATTCCAAATTTGTTTTGTTGAATGCGGAGGTTGAGATGATTGACAGACAAATATTTTTGTCAGAATTTTGTATAGGATTTGTCTGCATTTTATATTATCATCACATCAGCTTGAAGGGTATCCAGTTCATGTTGAAAAACGTTTCATATAACTGCAAAAGAGAGCGCAGGTTTTCTTAAACTTGACATCCTTACTAAAAACAAAAGAACCTATTTTTAAAGAATTGGTAGTTTCAATAAATTTCGTTAAAAGTGACATTTAAGATATTTGTAATTATTTTTTTCTCCAAAAATTTATTTTTATTTTTTCCAAATCACACAAAATCAAAAGTCCACAATTCGGGTGCATGAGCGCCTTTGGCGTGACACCTGCCCATATCAGTCGCCTGTCACCGGCGGTAACCCGTAAACATAAATTCTAGCCCCTATTTTGTTTACCAACTTAGAATAAAACGATCCCGTACCTCACTACCCTTGCAACGCTTTCTTTCACCTTACGCCTTCCGAAGGCTATATGTCAGACACATAATACTAAGCTTAGGCACGAAAGTTATACCCCTAAATATTGATATTGCAGGAGTTAATTAGGACGCTAATTGTATTTTAAAATCGATTACGATCACATTTAATCATTATTATCTTATGGCAGTTACCTGCGTGGGTATAGCGATAGATTTTAAATGTGCCAGATATACATATTAACGGTACATGTGTATATTAAGATATACGTCTATTCTATATTGTGAAAATTGTAACTGAAACGTGGGAGTGTACTACGTTCATCTGTCTACCTGTTCCGGGATTACAGGCGTGATATTAGGTATTACACTAAACATTAATACATATAATATAAGTAAGATTACGAGTTTAAGGTAGGATATCGTCCCATTGCTATGGCTTAAGGTTTTTTGTTTATATCATCATCAAACCACCATATGCAAATAATAATAGAAACTGAAAAGGATACCGTGACTAGGTTAAGCTACATTAAGAAGCAAAGCTGCCCCTGACTGGTTTACAAGTTCTAAGGACTAATATTGTCCTTTCGCCTTGAGGGCTTTGTAGGCTTCAAATGAGGGATAAGATTTGCGAAATTCGAGCCGGGAGGGATCGAAAAGGTTGGAAGGTTTCAAGCCGAGAAATTCAATATTGCTTGTAAATTTCAATATGTGTAGTCTTGTTGAAACGTTATTGGCTTTTGAAACATAACATTGTATCTGTGGCGCAAACAGCTTATTGGTTAAACACGAAGGCTTGAATAGTTCGTAACTCCATCCAAAAGAATTGCAACTAAAGACGTAACATCTGTATCACAATCCAAAAAAGAAATCCGATGAGCAAAACAAAAAATTTAATGAACACAAACCAACGACCTGACATTGAAATTTGTAGAAACCTTAGACCAACTAGAAAACTTCAAGTGTAGGTAAACGATTCGTTTAAGAGAAGTGAAACTGTTAGAAAGCAATTCGTAAATATTTTGTTTTTAAAGACATGTACAATCAAAATCATTGAAAGCTAAAATCTACATGCGTAGATGCCTTTTCCCATAATACGTGAGTATTATGGGAAAAATTCCTGACGTATGGGTTCTGTCCAGCAATGGACTGAGACAGGCTGATGATGCGATTTGGCGATGGGATGTGAAATCTATGCAATATTAAATACGTATCCAAAAATTTATAAGCTTTATTTACTTAAATAAACATGTGGTGTTGAAATAAATAAAGCTTCTTAAATGTATTCCGAGGAAGACTATTTAATACGATTCTTCGTCCGATTGGTGAAATTCTGCAATTTTAATATTAAAGTCTGTTTGTAGGTCCAATTAAACGAAATAGCCGCTCCGTCCACGGCGACTCAATTTACATATTTTTACGCTCGGAACGGAATATTAGAGTGGAAACGCAAAATTTTAATAATAAAACAAACTAACCTTTCCTGTGGGACTGTTTGGCGTAATACGGGAATAGAGCATCGGTGCCGCGGACTGAGTCAGTCAGTTAACTAGCGACTACAGTTTTTTAACAGAAGATATAAAACCAAACCAAAAACCATCTATTATATCCTACTCAATATTTTCACATTCATTAGATTTTTTGGAAAACCTCAAACCACTAGATCACTAAAATATGTGAATAAATTTAGCATGAAATCAATACAATATGAAATATCTATTGTGTTATCTCCATATTTGTAAAAACATTCCAAATTCAAATCGAGTTCAAATTTAATTCAACAATTCAATCCATTCCACTAACTAACCCACTGAACTTAATTGTACAATGAGCTGATATGCTAGGAACCGGCCCAATTCAGTAGTCCTTATTAAATCATAATCGTTAACACAAGTCAGAGGTCAGCCTCATACACTGAAGGTTCAATTAAATAGCTTATTTTGAGCTCGCTGCGTTTAGGCCACTGCCAACCCGCGTCTATTGGCCTTAACAGCTCACAATCCTCATTGTAAAACCAACTTTAATACCGAACAGTAAATAATAAAATGTTTTATCGTATTATACGGCAGTAAAAGCATTCATTAAGATTGATACTTGTGTTTGTCAAGACAAACATGATAGTAAGCTCGTATGGTAATCGGAGGCCATAATTCATTGTTGCGTAAATATCTTAATTGTTTATATGAATGCTTATCTGATCGTGCTTTCTAGAATGTACTAGATACTTCCTGTCGCCGTGTTGAAGACAATAAACATATTTCTAATGTTTGTAACTTGAGTTATTAGGGAAAGGTGTAGGTTTGACGCAAATAGGTACACAATGCCTTTGAACTTAGTTCACTTAGATAACATATGTGACCAAGATCAAAAGGGCCGCTCTCGAACAAATTAGGGCACATCATGTTGATGTAATTTTGATTGTATGTAAGCTACCATTGGTACTAATTAAATGTATTATATTCCTGTTAACTCCTAGTAATCATACTATTATTATAAGATCACTAATAAAGTGAAGAGTAGAATACGCTTAAAAACACAAGCATAAAAGATTAAATGGAAAACTTTTCAAATTGATGTTTATGATAATGATAATGTTTCTTTTAAAATAATTTTAAACTTAAGTATTTGAAAAGTTGCTTGCTGTTTCATATTCATTACGATCTGTTCAGAAAAAAAAATATAAACTATGAATGAGGAAAAAATGCCAAAATGGAGCAATTTTTGAAATACCTAATTGGTGGTGTTTGGTCAAATGGTTAGTCAACCTGACTACTGAACTGTAATTTGCAGATTCCACTCACACAAAAGACAAATAATTTTGTGATGTTCAATATACATACGTAATGATTGAGGCACCTACATATGTATGTACTCATAAAATATGTTTTTCACATATGCGGTGAATATAGCACGAGCTCTGTCTATCTTAGGGTGCGATGGGGGTTAGCATACGAGTTGACTTGTTAATACTATTAATTAATTATTATAATGACCATTACATCAACTCAAAAACCCAATTTAACGCTAAATATATTCCGTTTCAAACCCTCAGTACGCTAACACGCTTATCAGCAACGTTGCATTCATTTAGATCGCTCCGGAGATTTTTACGAAGGGTCCGATTAACTCGTCTATCTGTACGTCGTCGACACGAGTCCGTCAAGTGCCGGATAGCGGACATATCGCATGAGCGAAGCGATAAATAAAATCGCTTGCTTCTCTACGCTACATTACGAAGATCCATTCGTGTGCTTTACCCCAATATCCCATAATGAAATAATCTAACCCTTCGGTATAATGGGTCCCATTTTCGTTCAAATGTGTCCGGATAAAGTCAGCGAGGAAAGTATAACTTGTGATGAACGTAACATCACGGCTGTAATCCCCGAAGAGATAGGCAGAGGAATGCAGTACCTACATTCCCACATTTCACCAGTTACGTTTGCGTCCTAATATGGAATAGGTGGTGAGCCTATAACTTGTGATAATTAGGTAGGTACATATTATATAGTGCTGTTCTCATGAACTATTTCCGCTTAGTTCTTTGATGAGTCAGACGAGTGGTTATGAAATAGGTTTTATAAAAATGGCTGTTCTAACTCTACTATAATACCAGTCGCATAACGAATGTAATGAATTGCCACATGATAATCCTATGCGTATTTACGCAATGTTTGTTTTGGTTCTTAATTAAATACGCTACCTGTCCGATTGTTCGGTTCCATGAATACATTAAATCCGCTCTACTGTCCAGAGCCGATGTTCCGATGTATTCGTGCGGTCTACTAATTTGGGTGAATAAAATTTAAATTTTTAACCGTTTAGATAAATGTTTTGGGTCCCGATGGGTTTATTTACTATGATACTACTTATAAGTCGGCTAAATATCTTTGTCTCGACTGTTAACAATCAGTTAATTGTACCATCATTATCCTCATTAACTGGCCCATGGGTCCAGCGGTTAGCATACTGTACTAGTGAGTGGTGACTCGCAGTCCTGGGTTCGATTTCCACCAAGAATAAATATTTGTATATCTCTATATATACATATATAGATTATATACTTTTATGTATGTAGTGTATCAGTTGTTTGTTATTTACATTAACACAAGCTTTCTGAAGCTTACTTTGGGATTAGATACTCTCGTGTGGAGAAGTGCCACGATTTTATTATTATTAATAACTGTTTTATCTTTTCATTGTTTGGCACGGGCCTCTCCTTGAGGAGAATGATAAGATAATGGAAAGGTAAGATAACATAATCGAAGTAACCTGATTTACGGATTAGGTATAATAAGATGGATGGTGGCACTGGCATTGTGAAAACTAAGGAAATTACTAAAAAGTCTAAAAACCATAACAGTAAAGGAAAATTGAAATATTAACACTTTAACTATATAAACATCATAAATAATTAAAATTTAAATGTATTCTTATTTAATATTAGAATAGTAATTCAATATATTTATATAAAAATACCGTTGTTTAATTACATGACGTACCCGCCTTAACCGTGTTGGTTTTAACTCCTATTAAACTTTTTAATGTTAGCAATGAGTTTACTACCGGGATGTGAATAGTTAAGGCCACAGTAACCAACTGTAGATTCGCAGACTAAACGCTTTGCCAGAGAGTGTACGCGTTTACCATCCAAGTAGCATGTTATTTCACCAATCTTTACTCACAAATCGATACAACAGTACATGAAGGTAGCCCCTGTGCCCGCGGCCGCTAACTGCGCATTACCCAATCAAATATTTACCAACCGTCGCTACAGCGCTGTCGAGTGCGCTTGTTAAGCGCTGTTTGCGCTGCCAGCTTGCTCTTCACTACCATGTTTGTATCGGACAAGACGTTTTAAAGTATAACTATAGGAAAACTGAAACGTTAAGTTGGTAGGTTAGTATGATTAAATTATTTTATTTAAGAATAGGTATGTTC
>DWTO01000791.1:0-18847 GCA_018244755.1 Jemadia pseudognetus | reverse complement strand
ATTTTTGTAGTAGTGGCTCGTAGTCTGAATTCGTTCCCGATGTGTAGCAATCGGCTCACTACCTATTCCATGGTGGGACGTAAACGTTAATGGCGAACCGTGGCTTAGATTTAGATTAGAGGGGATTTTATGCTCTTGTACTTTAAGTGTTATCAAATTTATAGTAGTACCTATTCCAAGATATTTGTAATTTGCCACTTCTTATTACAAAGTGTTGGACCTAGAGACAGATCTTAATTTAGCTACAGTCTAAATTGTATTCTCTAGTAATAGAAATGAAGTTCAAAGTAGTTCAGCAAGTTGAGATACATCAAACAGTTGAGTGGTCCTTGTGTTTACGCTTCAGCGCGGTTGGCTGGTTGGTTTCGTGAACTATTTGGATGTGCACAATTGATACAATGCGTGCAAATAGATTGGGATTGACGCGATTGAATTAGTACAGCAGTATGCAATTTAAGAGAAATCCTATGTCTTCTGGAAGTTTCCATCCATTTTTCGAATGTAAGAAGGACATATAGGAATTATTTATACATTTAATAGATATGATACTTTTTCTCTCCTCGTTGCACATTGCATACTGTTTACACGGAGTTATGAAAAGTTCGTTATGGATATGGTTTGTAAGCTGGTTAAAAATCATAATGTAACCCGACGGCCTCTTTAGGTTCTCAGTAGCGAATCCAACTAATCATATACATGTATAATAATATGTATATACTTGTATGTGAGAAATTTTGCAATGTTCGGGTCACGGAGGTTATCAGTGAACCTGCTATCTGAAGTTCTTATAGCGTCCCAAAGGCTTCGGACGGGGTTTAACGACCGGGGAGATAACGACAAAGCCATTGCTTAGATATATCCGCCGGTCGTGGATATCCTCATGCCTCATGCAAATTTTCCATTAACAGACTGCTGTTTTTTAGTTTGCAGTTATTAAAAGCAATAGTTACTAGGGCTTCACTTATCTACACAGATACATAAAATTGGAGTGTCCATTTGTAATATTAAAGTAACCGCTTGTTACTAAACGCATACAGGGTACATATACCAAAATACCATTTTTTACTATTTTTGTCTGTCTGTTCCGGCTAATCTCTGGAACGGCTGAATCGATTTTGACGGGACTTTCACTGGCAGATAGCTGATGTAATAAGGAGTAATAAGTAACTCTTTTAAGCTACATTCATTTTAGAATTTTAGAATTCCACGCGGTCGAAGTCGCGGGCATAGCTAGTAAATAATATAGAATGACGAAAGGTTACTTTTGTGGAAAAAATGTGCACTAATTGTGGACGTGAGACATAAGTAGGAAGTTGAATTACATATCTGTAATAATTAATGAGATTAAATAAACGTATATACACATATTATATATATAATATGAAGTATAATCTATTTGTTGTGGTATTCATAAACCAAAGATGTTAGATTGTGGAGTGTTTTAAATTTGTGTCTGCCTTGTTGGTCGCGTTGAGTGCAAGCGGTACTGCAGACAGAGAGATTCCGGGTTCAAATCCAGGGTTGAGCATTATGAATTTTTCTAACTTAGATTTTCTAGTAGTGGCTCGGAGTATAAATTTGTGCCCGGTGTATAGAAATAGACTCACCACCTATTCCATAGTGAGATATGAGCGTAACTGATGAAACATGAGAGTGTACTACGCTCCTCTGCCCACCTCTTCAGGGAATAAGGGAATAATCCCTGTGAGATGTGATATTTAATAGTTTTTTTCAAGACAAAGTAGAGTACAGAATATTTCAACATACGAGTAGTATATTGGGCTCTTATTTTTATAATAGTATTAAATTGAGGTTACATTTTAAAGCAAAAATGTCTTCGCTCTCTATGTTAAGGTTAATAAGTTTTTCGCGATTATAAATAATAAAATTGTCTTTGTAAATATATATCATGAAAGCTAAGCAATTCGTTATTTTCGTTAGACCTTGACCTTAAGAAAATTAATGTTTGTAATTTTAACGTGAAATTAAAAATATTCACGACGTCACTAGGCTTTTTTATACCTTGTTAAGTTGCTTCTAATTTATGTTGACGTGGTCACGTGGGAATAAATTATAAACGGAAATTTATTATTCATAACTCCAAGTTACACCTACACACAATAATAAATTAAAAGGGAAGAGTGGGTTATGATTTCTGAAAAAAAAAATTGGTAATTCGCTGTTATTTATTGGCTGGTCAGGAAATGTATTCTTTTTCTGCACGGATTCTCTCTCTGACACGCATAGAACGAAATTACTTTGGACAGACTGGACTATTAATGAATGGCTTAATATTACAACAAATGCAATACGAAATTTTAAAAATATTTCGATATCTGTAATTTTACATGTATGTTTGAGCAAAAGCACTGGACTTTATATAAGAAAATTTTCAATATATTGCAGTAAGTACTGTCTCAAATAGACGCGTTTACTCTACAGTCAAGACTATAAGACTGTAATTCAAATACTTAATACTGTTCTGACTGGTAAGTGGGCATAGGTTCGATTCCCACCTAGTACAAATATTTGAGTAATTAGCACAGCTATTTATCCTCTACCTACATAATTACGTTTTTACGTAACTTAATTATTTAAGGCGCTACGTAATTATTTAAGGCGAATCAGTTTGCAGTTGTAAATATATTACACAAATCTAGTAAGCACTTCGTCTAGCTGCTGGTATACAAAACAATATTAACGTAACATCAAGCCTGAAATCCCCGAAGAGGTAGGCAGAGGAGTGTAGTACACTCCCACGTTTCACTGGTTACGTTTACGTCCCAATATGGATTACGTGGTGAACCTATTGTCATACACCGGGTACAAAAATATATGTTTTCGTTCTACTATTTATTATTATTTGAAATATGTAATAAATTTCAAAGGCAGTTCATCCTTTAATTCGCTTCACAATCACAGTACTGTCAATTTGACATTAATTATCAAGCCGCAAACACCGCGAATACGATTAAAATATAAATCATTCCGCGCAGTATTTATAAAATAAGGAGAATTTAATATGAATAACAAAGGATTCGTACATAGCAGTGAAATATTTATAGCCAATAGTGATGATCGTGCAGCGGTTAGATTTTTTGTATACATTAATAGACCTAATAGATATTTTGTATGACCCAATCAGATGATTTTAGAGACAGCAAGTGTTGAACAAAAATGAACGAACAATACTTTATGTAAAATAATCCGCATAACCCGGGGTGGGTTTATGTGTAAAATCTGTGAACTGAGGCGGTCTGATGATGCTGGCGAACTATATATTAGGGATATATGGCTAAATGTTTCATGTTATCGTTGTATGTCTATTTTGTGTGAAAGACGGAAGGATATATGGGGAATAAGAAGCAAGGTCGAGGACGAATGAACGGAACCTTGGGGAGGTCGGTGTAGAACGTGAAGGAGTAAAGGCGTTGTGGAGAGGATACGCATAATTATTCTGAAGACAAAATAAATGTAAGATCGAAAAAACAAAAAAAAGATTTATTGCATCGCTAATCCCATATGAATAGGTACTTATAAATATATATCAAACCTAGAAAGAGTCCTTACCTAATATTTAACGGTTCCCTCTAAACACGTTTTTTGATCTGTAATGCAAGCTTTGCTCGCAACATGTGATTCGTTCATGAGCGTTTCGCTCGCAACGTTTCGTTTGTAACGTTTGATCCCGTACGTCAAATGTGGGTGGAAATTTGCATTACTATTACACATAGCGGAACATTAATCAAGGATTTCGTAATAGTGCGATTCGAATGGCGTGCAAATTCCGTCATCAGGAGAGGCTCTTAAGTTCGGTAGTTCAATTAACGGCGCTTTGTTCGAATTCACCTCATATCGTCACAGTAATTGAGTTTTGCGAAACCGGAATTGAATGTCGGTGCATTACACGTAATTCGATTAGTGGTAAATTTTAATGCAACATTTTCACTATTTCAACAGTGCTAGCCTAGTGGTTTGAAATTCATTCTTTCACGCCGGGGGCCAGGGTTCAAATTCTGGCGCGCACCTCTTCACAAAATGTGCGTTTTAAGATTAAATACCGCCCCCTATAACGGTGAAGGAAATCATCGTGAGGAAATCTGTGCAGGTTCAGGTTCCTTAGAGTTCATAAAATAAGTTTTCCAATGCGTGAGAAGTCTGCTAACCAGCATTTGGCCAGCGTGGCAGACTATGCCCTCAACCCTATCATTCTGAGAGGAAACTCGTTTCCAGCAATGGAACGATAAAAAGAATTACGAATTACTTGCTATTTCGCTTATAAAAATATCCAATATTTTCCTCGTACGAAATTTTCGTTTAGGTCACGACAAAAATTTTCGTAAATTTATGGAACAGTACATTTCTTACAAGAAGCACGATGCCTCACTACGTAACCAGATTGCTGGTTTTATGGGATTCAGAAAAAAATTCCCATATTAATTGTCTGTCTGCTTAGTTAATTCAATCTGCCCCTTTCGTTCACCTTATCTAGATCATGAGGTGATAGCATCTAATTATTGAGTGATAATAATAATAGGGACAATAACTAGAACTATAGTTTAACGTAACATACTCGTACATAATATGAAGCATAGAACATAATTATGATAGTTTTGTACTCGACATAACAAAAACTTAACCTCACCCAGAATTGGTCAGCTTTACGGATCAGAACCTTATTATTATTATTACTTTGGTTATCTTATTAAGCTTACGTAACATTACGCTTGTAATCTTCGAAGTAGTAAGCAGAGGTGTATAGTATACTCCCACGTTTCACCAGTTACTTTTAGGTGGTGAGTCTACTGCCATACACCAGGCACATATCCAGATTTTGAACCACTCAAATCTAAATGAGAAATATCCAATAGTCATTTATTTATTTATTTCTTAACAAAAACAGTGCTTTAATAATTACTAGTGTCCGACCCGGGTTTGATCTCTGGACCTCTCGATCGACAGTCGCGTTTGCAATGAATACGGCCAACGAGGCTGTCCGAGACAAATTCGGCTATTGAGCTTATGTAATAAAATGATCATTGCTCAGTGTCATTATTATATTACTTAATAATTATTATTTACAATATAATTTGTGTATGTATTCGAACATCTCACATGTGAAATATGTAAAACGTATCATTTAAATGCGGTATGCATTAATCTATTTCCAAAGCAAAGATTGGGGACGCACAATAATATTATTAATTTTATAACAACAAATATAATAGTTGACTTTGGTGATAAATATACAAACTAAACAATTTAATTAAGGGATTCGGGTAACATATTGCATGGCGGACTAAATAAGGGATCTCCTTTATCCGCTATCGAAAGTGAAGTGTTAAACCTCAACGGATAATCAAGGGTTCGAAGGCTGGCTTTGGGAGCAATTAATTTTAATCTATCTTTACCTAATCTTCAAACTTAGGCTATTAACAGTCTATTTCAGACTATGATATTTGAACGAGAACAGTTTTAATTATTTCAATTCTCATGTGTGCCCTCCTATCAGTCCCTTCTTGGTCTAACTGGCCTGTGTTCATGATTCGTTGTTTTAGCTCGTTAAATGACCTTACATTGCGCGTTATGTTTAAGGGTTGTAAATAAATTATCATATTGTATTGTGTCCTATATATGGGTATCAATATAAGGAGGCTGATGTTGCCGATGCGGGCTCTTGATGGCATATTGATTCATCAGATTAAGATCGCGTTAACGCGATACTTGGAAATTCACATAATACCGTCTGAGAAACACTCAAGTAGATATAATAAAATTATCATTAACAGCTTATCTCAGTCCACTGCTGGACATAGTACGCCCCGTAATGAGAATCTTAAACGTTTAAATAATAAAAAATCACTAACTAGCTATAACGGAAAAATAGGCCAAATCCAGTTTTTCAAGTTTATATATATTTTGTAACGACAAATATTCTGAATACAGTACGCCAAATATAAAACCTTTTGGTACGTGAAAGGTGAAAGGCATCAGAAGTGATAATTTACTCGCTCGAGTACGGAACGTGACATTGAAGCGTTTCGCGGGAGGACGTAAGCGAAACGTGCAATTTGAGGAAACGCCGATACGTTACAAAAAATACTTGTACATATTTTGAGATTATTCGTATTGAGTATAATTATATCGATACCCCAGGTCCCTAACAGAGTAGGTACAGAGTACCATATACCTACCAAATATTTCCATTATTATAGACCTGGCGTGCTTTTTCGAGAACTTTTGACTACTGCGTTACATACATAGTTAACGTACTTATTATTGGTAAATTGCGATATCGCGCGGTCTCTCAGGAAATGAATGTTTGCAAATATATATGTTGATATCATTTTACTATCAGTCCGAGCACAATAATTTAAATTTTTGTCTTCCCTACGAACTGAATTAATGTGCTTCATTGTTTAAAATGGTAGAAGAGTCTAATGTTAGGGCAACACTGTCTCTCTCCAAACGCTGCGATAAAAATGGTAAAACCTCGTTTATTACACGTGGACAGACTGAAATATTACATCAACGTAAGCAACAATAAATAACCTACACGGGCCGCCATATACATATGACGGAGGATGTAAATGAATCAATTACAAAAGTTGCTTGGTAAGGCGCGACAGGCGATATTCAGGAAGATAGATTTTTCGTAATTAATATCGTACAGCTAACATACTTCATTATTCCATATCAGTTTTCCATGATTACGGCCCTGATAATTGACGTATTATCAATATTATGTGGTTTTAGTGAGATAATTAAATCTTTCTTAATATAATATTGATAAAATTTTACCATTGTCCTATGTACATGTATGTAATAAATCTTGTGTAAGTTAGTATATATATATATATATATATATCCTCTGTCACCTTTTGTGAAATAGATTTATTATTTATCATTAATGATCAAGAATTTCTATTTAAAACTACCTTTAAGAGTATTTGATTTGACATAAATCACGTCATTTATTCATTAACCTCCAAGACTTCATCTTCCCAGAATCAAAATATCTGCGTAACGACTAACGCTTTCTATACTTCTATCATTATAATTATTAATTTCCCGCCATCTGACAAAAACGTCATTTTAGCCAAATCAGGTAATCTGCGTCTTGTTTACTTCAAGTATTCCTAAAGTCGTCATTAAACTTTAAATTAAAAAATTGAATTGTTTATGATCGTTCACATGACGCATGTTTTTAGGTCTCTTATGAGCTCTGTGATCTCCAACCCGCATGTAGCGTGAAGATTATGGACATAACCCCTCAGAGGAGGCTTATGTCCAGCAGTGGACTGCAATAGGCTAATGATGATGACGACCACTTTATTATGTTTTCCAAATCGAGGCCTAAGTTCTACCTTGGGGCATGCCATGTGGCTGATTGGCTCGTATGGTGATAAGTGATCCTGTACGACTTGCCTACAAGTGTGTACGGTAACGTTAAGTAATATAATTTTAATTTCATGCGTTTACAGACACATTTATGAACAAGTGTAGTAATAATAATACTTTAATACATTTCCAAAAGCCTCGTTAACGGAATTCGGTTGAATAAATTTTCAGATCTCATTATTCCGGTTCCAAATGTCCGATGCTCAGAATAATGTTATTTAGTCGTCTAATTGACTGGTTTATAAAATTAATGGAAAATTGGAGGCAATCTAAACTAACCGAAATGGTATACCAACTAGTATTTAACCACAAAAGCATATTGAATTAGGCGAGATTCACACGGCGTTTTATGACGTAGAAGAAACGTAAATCGAAATAAGGTTTTATATTGTGTTTTGATTCATTACAAAGTCTATTTTAAAATATTTTACACATTTTCACTGTCTGAAACCTTTTTTACGAGGATAATCTACTGATGGAGATATTCTGTCTGGGTACGGTTTTTGTAACATGGAGTACATTTCAATTGAGATTGATCTGATGTGATGGTTAATACAACGTTGATGGCATCCGACAAGGCTTATCGATTGCTTTGCCTTACAGACTAAACTCTAAATGCTGTGATTCATCGAAGGGCTCGAAAAAAAGGGCATCGAAGGCATCGAAAGGAATCGATCACGGAAATTTAATTTTTGAAATATAGATTATTTTTTTTGTCATAAAATCATAATTTTAAAAATAAATCAGATCTTATCGGGGCGGAGTAATAATACATTCCCTGACCCCGTGCCGGTATACCGGGTGTTGTAAGAGGCGACTAGACCCGGCGCTGGCAGAACGCAATATGGTGCGGTCTGCCTAGGCACAGCTAAATTCTCTAGCCACCTACTAGCAGGAGCGTAGGTGCTGCGTGAAGCTTCGCTCTGCGATCCCGAACTTGGGTATTGTGTGCTTAACCTCTCCAGGACGCTATATCCACCAGTGGACTGCAACAAGCTGATGATGATGAAAAATAAATATGTAAATGTGATCTTTATTTTATAAAGTTTCATGACATTTTTTAAGTCTCAACACAATATATTTTTGCTATTATAACGGTACTGTATATTTCTATTTTTTTTCATTGTGCAGGTCCAAGAAGTTGTGAAATAAGAAAATCAAAACCCTAGCTAAGCTTTAGAGAAATCCGAGGTAATAAGAACACGGGATTTAAATCGCCAGATAAAAAGAAGTTTTCACATTCAGTTTATGTCCCTTAACTCTCGACCCGAGAGGATATTGCCAAGTTGTAAACCACAACATTTACTAGTTACTTGTGAAATCGTATCAAGTTTTTATTTCTCCGCAAAGTTTTTGAATGAACTGATGGTATTTCATTGATCGTTAAACGCAAAATTCACTGTTGTTGGAGAAGGAAGTCATTTTCACGGAAACGCATTTGGAAGATAATGTTTCGAAATAATATTCTTAGTATTTCTTCGAAATTTGTATTATTTTGAACTACATTGAAAATTTTTATGACATTTCGTGGGTTTTAAAGTTACAAACCTGACATTTTACGTCTAAACTTTCCAAAGACAAAAATTATGGTTGTAAATGTTACCCCTAAATAAATATTAAAACAACCTAGTACCGCTTATGAACAAAATAAAGGACTAATTTTTTAAAATACCTTTTTGTTATTTCGTTTAAATTTATTAATTTATTTAATGTATTATATTTAATTTGTTGTATGTATTTATGAGAATAAAGAAAAAAAAATTCAACACCTGAAACCTGGTACAGGTTTGAGTATCTAAAGATACACATGTGCCCGCAACATCATAAAAAATAATATCAAGCATGTAATTCCGGAAGAGCTGAGCAAAGGAGTGTAGTACACAGCCACGCGTCACCAGTTACGTTTACGTGAAAATTGGTGGTGAGCCTATTGGCATACATCGTAAAATATGTGGTGATTCTTTGACAATGACAATACCGGGCAATCCATTATTAAAACCATAATCGTTCCTCTATCTTGAGTACCTTGTTATTTATAGTACCTGCGTTACTACCCTACGGTCACATCTCGAAATATCTATAAAACGAAAACTATTAAACTATTATTTTTTACAATGGAGCGAAGCTCGATGCCCCTGTTAGTAAATCTTTACACGCTTAATTGATTTATAGTAACACCTGAAACTAATAAAAATTTTGACTTGTTTTATAATTATTCTTCCAAAGTTAAGCTTTGGAATTATTTTAAAATTAATAAGATAAGTTAATAGCAATTGAAAATTTAATGGGCTTCTGTAAACATTAATAGGACATGTTTAGTTCATCAACCACTGAATACAATACTATTGTAACGATAGTCAACGCAATCCGTACGCGGAGCTGAATCCGGGCGACAAAACTTTTCGACCAAATCAACTTAAGTGGATTTTGGTCGGCAACTTTTATTGTATTGTTCAGTAACACACCAATTGTGGCCGGTTAGGGTTGGAATAACTAAATGACATAATTCGATTTGAGCCTGTAACAACGTGTGCTCAACTTTGAAATTTTTGCTTAATGGACCTTCGTTAGGAGAATTGTTTTACACATCTAATTCAAGTTGCCTTATTTATTAAAACTTCTGATTATATAAATTCAATACTGCCAAATCATTAAAGTGTGTTTGATTTAATAAGTCGATTGCTTCCTTAATTCAATCACCGTCTAAATAAGAATTGTTACGTGCGTTTTATAATTCTCTCTACTTTATTATTCTCACTAAGTAAATTTGTTGGTGGGATTCTTTCAATAACATACTCGTATGTACTTAAAGTTTCAAATTTAGCACACTTATTATCTCGTAAAACCATATTAGAGGTATCAATGTTCAAATCATACAAATGTTGTAATAGCTTGTACTGATCATCAGCTATGTTAGTTACTAAGTTATTTTTTATGACTAATGTAGCATTTCACTAATCAAACATTGCTTACCTAAACCTACCACCCCCTGAGAAAGTAATAAATAAGTCAGAATGTTAATAATAATCAGTTCAACAATCAAAGGAAGGGAAAACGTAATATCAATTTTATCGAAAACCCACCAAATAACAGTATGTTATTAATACCGTTCATCCCTAAACAAATGAAAATAACAAAAATTCCTTTAACGTCCCCATTCAGTCGGATCCTTCCCAAATTTATTTCATTATTGTACGTTTTCCACATTTTTTGTACAACCCGATCCCTGCATCGCCATTTTAACTTTTCCGAAATAACTCCGCGCACGCTTAACTCCCATGTAACTTTACATTGATGAAGGTTTGATAACTGTCAATAATTTAGCGCTTCGAACAATGTAAAATATATTTTAGATTTTTCTCATTTATTGAACGTTACGATAAAGGCAACCAATAAAATCCTTGCTTCCGCATGATATAGTATTAAAACATTACGACAGATATTTATTCAAATTATTAAAAATAAATGAAACGATAAATTGCGAAACAATAAACATCGCACCTATAAGCCCTGAAGAGGCAGGCAGAGGACTGTGGGACTGTTCACCAGTTGCGTTTGTGTCCCTTCTTGGAACAAGTTTATTATTCAAATTTGCGATTTATTGTTTTAGGTATTTCAACTATCTTTCATTTCCTTGTTAAAATCGAAAGATAGGTTATATAGAACGATACGTTTTTGAAAACCATTCAAGAATTACAATCCCACTATAGGTTACTATCCTTTCAATTGAACAGAACGTGAATGAAAATCTGAATACTTTCGTTCGAATCATGTGCAAGGAAATTTCTAAAAGTACCCACGTCATTTTATTGCCCTGTTCTGGAGAAGTTCGAAGTTCTGTCCTTGAGCCGGCTACCATGGGCGTTTTCTGACGTAAAATTCTTAGTAATAGCTCGGGGTCTGTATTTGTGCCTGATATATGGCAATCGAATGGCAAGAAAACGTTATTACATAATTGCCAATTGGTAAAACAGGAATTTACTGCATTTCGTTGCTTAGATCTCCGGGAAGATACACGTGATGTTATGTTTACGGTTTTTTTAACTCAACTTTTATTGATCTGACAATTTACACAACACCTACGTCGTTTTATTTGTACGCCTCGATGAGTTGAGGAATGAGGATGAGTTGTTGGAAAGCTTCTCAAAAGATTTTCTTTATTTCTGAGATCGTAGCTTACAACAAGCTATTAGAATATTGTTCTACCCTGTGGTTTTCAACAGATTTTAATTATGTAGCTGCTGAGGTATAATATAATATTTTGTGTCATAAATGATTCTGATCCGACGTGGACTATTTCGTGACACTGTGGAAATATCTATAGATACCTGGTACCCAAATTTAGCTTCAACAACGAAAATAGTGTTTTTAGTATCTTACGTTTATTCAGAATCCCATTTTGCTAAAAGGACTTATCGACGTTTATTATTGTGGTTATTGACTAAGTTACATTAGCAATTTATGTTTCGTTTCTATAATACGCAGTTTTCATTATGCAAGCACAAGTTATAATAACATAATTTTGGCAAAGTTCACAGTGCCAGCAAAACGCACGTTTAACGAATGAATAGACGTGATCCACACAAAATCGCATCCAACCACAAAATGATTTGTAATGTCCGTTAGAATTTATTTTTAAATGTTCATATTGTGTGATTACTGAAGTGCGAATGATAAACGAATCTGATTAAATTTTGTGGCATGGTACATTTTGTGTGAAATTTTCCTATTTCAACTAATAGGTATGTATATTGTTATATTTTAATATGCCGCACTTTCTGGTTTTAATTAATAACATGTAGTTAATATTTGATTAATTGATGTTTTACTAGTCTAAGACGTATTTTAAAAAATCTTTCACTGTATAAAGCGAATCTAAGGTACTGTTACAAGCAATGAAACGTATACATTTGACAGTGGTTCAAATTAATGCATAAGAAAAGTAATAAAAAATTGCAAAATAAAGTACATACGCTTTGCTTTACAATTATGTAAACACAACACAACCTTCTGTAACCTACCTTCGAGTAGTGCAAATGCCTACCAATCACTAGCTCCATGTTTAGTTTAAAATATATATTTATTGAACATACTACTAGTATACATATGTACGTATTCATTTCCCGATTTAGTCGCCTCTGTAAGTAAAACTTAGTTACGCAATAAAGCCGGAAAGTTAATATAAACAGTTTCCTTTGACCGTAGTTTCACAGAGCATATAGATACGTGCACTAAACTACCAATACACATTACTCAAAACAGACTTTCATTCCTTTTTCAGGCCTTTCCGTTCCCTTTCATTTATTTCTATAGTGGACATGTCAAGAGGACGTCCTCTTTTCATCTTCTGTCGATCGGGATAATATTAGTCAGAGGACGGCTTGTGTAAGGTGTTTCTCCAATTTAACCTAGATTCTGAATCAATTTGTCAAACTTGTCAATTACATCGTTAACCAATTGATCAACTTGTTTGTATATAGGTATTTTAGCATCACCTATTAGTATCTTTGTACTTTTACTACCCCGATGTTCAAGTGGTTACAGGTGCGCCTGCCGACCGAGAGGCCCCGGCTTCGAATTCTGGGTCGGGTACTGTAGAATTTTTCTAACTTGTAATTTCCAGTAGTGATTCAGAGTTTGGATTTGAGCCCGGTGTATGGCAATAGACTCAACGCCTATTCCATAATAGGGCGTAGTTTTAACTGGTGAAACGTAGCAGTGTACGGATTGGAAGACTTTCTCAGACTTAATGGAGGATTTTAAGACGTGTTTATATCGACTTTTTAAGATTTGCTATTTTCAATTTTAAAATCGGACGTAACTTCGTCACGAGTGAGTGGCATATCAGGGACCCAACTTCGAAAGAGACGTAATTAAAAAGGTAGGTATACTATAGCAGTTATAGAGAATGAATCTAATTAAGCGTTATTTGCTTTGTGTAAATTAATCATAGCGATGCAACTTTATAATGAACGACCTACTTAAGCTCCGACAAAAAATGGTCAGTGGCGTAAATTTCAAGAGCGACTTTATTAAATTTCACGAAGCCTGTGACGAAACTTCATTTTGATCGGTGGCCGGGTCCCACAAATTCCGCCCAATTTCTAATTTCGCTTGTCATTTGCGTTAATGTTGTCATTACGGCGACCCATAAGGCCATGTCCGTGATGTTATTAGGAAAGTTTCGTTTCAAACAAATTTGTTGGAGGCCTTTTTAGAGAGATTGGACTTTTATAATGATTGGAAAACGTGTACACAAAGTTCTCCGTCGCGTCTAAGTATGGATTACCAATCTCGTACTATTGGAATTATGCCAATATATTTGAAAACTTTTTCAATATCATTTTCGCCGATTTTTCTTATTTCCTTTCCTGATTATACGAGTACGTTATTGATATATTATTATTTTGTCTGTTTAACAGATATTAAAACAATTCAAAGCAGCTAACAGTTTTTATAAGAAGTAGTTACACGCTTTTTAAAATTTTCGTAGTTTTTTACTTAGGCTTAGACCATTGTTAATGTGATCCAAATTAATGACGCTAATGACATGAATTATTACTGGCCTCAATAGTAACACTAATTAATATTTAATTATAAGTCACGTAAGAGGCGGGCAAATAAGATATTTTTTTATGAATTAAACATAGGTATTAATGTTTTATTTAAACATTCATATTCATTTAGAACAAAAATATTACACTGTAACAAAGCCATAAATTAAAATGTCTCTGAATTTTCGATCAAAATATGAATACGAACAAAATGGTAGTAGAATTTCTTTAAAGTCGATTCTTATTGCGTATCTTTTGCTACAATAACAAGAATAAGGTTTTCTGTGATACACCGTATCGTTTGTTAGGAGAAACGTTTATCTTTGAAATCGCAAATTGCAGTTTTATAAAAGATAACCGGAGTAAATCAACACCAATTGTTTTAAAAATATATGGCTTGCCAATGAGAAGAGATACCACACTCAAAACAGATTAAATTATAAAACAAAGAAGATTTTAGTTGCTTAAAATGACCGGCCAGATATCGAATTCGGAATTTATTTATGAATCGTCGAGTAGGGTGTCCATAAAACCTTGGCTGTGCCACACTTCTAGTAATAAGTTTTCTAATTTATTTTCAAATTTTTGCAAAACACGTGGTTTGGGACCCATCTTGTTCGCAATGCTCGCTGCAATGCAGTCTTTACGGCGCAATAAGTATTACGCAACGGTACATAAGGGAATGTTTAGCCATGCTAGTCCTCTTTTAAGTTTATTTTCGTTATCTAGTTTGCTAGCTGGGGAACACAAGAACCTCGAGTCCCGCATCACCGCTAGGGGAGATAGGAATGAATGAAAAATCAGTGTTGAAAATATATATGGCAATGTATATGGCAAAAAACTTGAGATCTTGAGCTAGGTAAAGCGGTACTTTAAGCAAGAACGACCTAAGCTCAACATACTAGGTATACATGTCATGCGTGCATAACAGCTGCCACTATGGGATGGATTCGACAAGTACATAGATACTAGTTGGGTGATTTGAGATCTTTGGAAAATCGTGCCAGACGACTTTTTGGTAACGACAACCTCATAGAGTTAAACTTAACTTAACTGGTTAAACTTAACCGGATAAATATTTAAAGTGCGCACAAGAATTTGATAATCAGATTTCACCTGATCCTGATGGTAGAACACCATCCATATCTCATAGACACCCCTCTAAACCGGTTCTACTAACAAAACGTAACTTCACGCCTGTTAGCCCCAAAGAGGTAGGCAGAGGAGTGTAGAACACTCCCACGTTTCACCAGTTACTTTTACGTCCCACTATAGAATAAGTGGTGAGCCTATTTCCATGTACCGGTCACAATATATAGTTATTATAGTTAATATAATAAATATTCCGAAATCAACCCTATCTCAATGTTTTCTCGTCTTCTCCTCCTTCGCAGTAGGTCGCAGATAACTAATTACAGTCGCCAACATGTAACGTGCTAAGCCCGAGTCTTGTTCCACGGCCCTCTCTCAACTAACGAGAAAACTTTCCTTATAAAATCTCCGTATTGAATATTAACATGTTCTTTATTGCCCATAAAAAGGCGCCGACGCGTTACTGCCGTAATAATCGACTTAAGAGCTCTTCACTCCATGGGTCTCACCTCGTTTTGCAGCACGGAACGGATCTGAAACATTTTTTGTAATAAAATAAATGTACAATTATAACTATTTCCCATCATATTTGCAATTCATTTGCGTCTTATTTGTGAAATACGGTAATTTATATTGTGGTAATTCAGTAAATATTGGCACATATTGACGGGCGGTTCCAAGCCACCGCTCAAAAATAGAATCACTTTAAACATTACATCGACAATCTACAACGATTGTTACCTAGTGTTAATGTTCAACACTGTTTTGAGTTGTCTTACATACACAATACAAGAATATAAATCACTACCCGTCGACTGCAATATAAAAGGTACAAACAGCTGTTATACCCCCTTTGGCTCCATCCCTTTGACTGACGAGTGCATTGTTATATCTTTGTTATAATTTGTCTACATTCCCCAACCCCGGACGGAATACAGGTGTTGTGAGAGACATCTAACCTCGGCGCTGGCAGGTCGCAGTATGGCGCGTCCTGCCTAGACACAGCTAAATGCCTTGGCCACCTATGGTAAGCAGGGTAGGTGGTGTGAGCAGCTGCCCCACAGTCCGCATACCTAACGTGGGGATTATAGATGTAACACCCAGGGGAGGCCTTTGTAGATTGCAACAGGGTGATTTATTTTTATTTTATTTTGGAAACATACATTATTCACGTGCATTAAAAAACAAACTAAATACAGAAATCGCGAAGTTTCTGTATTTAGTTTGTTTTTTTTATGTAAGTGATGATGAACCTATTCTTGTCCTGTTGATATATAACAGTGCTTTAATTATTTTGCCGTTCCGTCTTAACCGATCCCGCATTGGTAAATGGATGTACTCCCTATACGAAGTTACATCCTGTATATAAAACTACCTTCTGATTAGTTCTAGAACCAAGTTAATTTAGTTCAAGTGAATCGTGAAGTTCTTCAATAAGTGTTAATTGAACATTCAATGAATAGAATTAGGTGCGATAGAACTTAAATGAATTTTAATTGATAAGTAAACGCTTTAAATAACGTTGCTCTTAGTCAAACAAGGGTTTATGTAGAGTGACTTGACGGTACGAATAATTAACGACAAACTGGAAGTACAACGAACGAAATCTTTCAGCCCCACCTAATCCATCATCATCATCATCAGCCTATCTCAGTCCACTGCTGGACATAGGCCTCCCCCAAAGAGCACCATCGCGCCCTGTCCTCGGCTAATTACGATACATAATTTAATACGTCAAATATATAAATACGCGTAAATTTCTTTTATAAACCTTTCTTACAGAGAAAAAAAAATCAATATTTAAATACCTCGTTGGTCGTGTTGCTTGCTTATCGACTTAGCTTATTATTATTGCTTATCGACTGCGCTTAGTCCTGGGTTTAAATCTCGAGTCTGCCACTATTGGATTTTTTCAATTTAGATTTTCTAGTACAATCTCAGAGTCCGGATATATGCCCGGTATATGGCAATAGGCTCACCGCCTATTCCATAGTTGGACGTAAACGTAACTGGTGAAACGTGGGAGTGCACTACACTAACTAACGCCGCCTACCTCATCGGGCATTACAGACGTAATGTTACGTTAGTAATTCACGGCGTTAAAATTGCTTATGATAAAAAAATCATAATGACAATTGTACATACAGGAACATAACATTTGGATGGTAACATAAAGGATATTATATATCAAACCGTCGTGATACATACGGCAGCTTACATTAAGTATGATAAAACGAGAACAAGTAATTTTTTTCTTTATATATATTTATAGTTCGAGTTTCGTTGCATGAATAATTTAGAACGCCTTTTGTAAACAGCTATAAGGAGGTAATGATAGAATTACTTTTAGCCCAAGAAAGTGCTAGAGGTAGATTGGTATGAGAACAATTAAAGCGTATTATTATTATTTATTATATCGTCACGCCAGATCTTATACGGCAGAGGCAGAGAGTGCCGAGCGTGAAACTTTTGTCCACATAGTTTTGAGGTGCTTTGTCTATTATCTAATTCTCTTCATATTGTTAAGCCGATTTGGAATTCTTATGACTTCCCTTTCAACACGTATATGATATATTTAATAAAATAAAATTGCTTCGAAAGTTACGATACTCGTAAAAGATAGCATATAATTAAATGTGAAATTAAGTAACAATGTTGAAACTGTTAAGAATTAGCAGAAATCTTTTATGTATTTTCAATACGACATTTTGAATGAAATTTTTCTAATTGTTTGACAGCCTTAACCCTTATCGTTCCCGAATAATCAAAGCATTCCAGGAATTATTGTTTTATAACGGCCTTGAGACATTTTGTGATTTAATATAGAATGTATTAATATTAAAATTCTGTCGAAAATGCCAATAGGCTAAGCTGTCAATAGGCCAGTTGATACGAATACAACATCCACTTCGGAAGTTCTGGGTTCAAATCCTAGCGAGAATCCCTGCCTTTACAAAATTGCATGCGCTTTCAAGTTCAGTATATTACTTGCTATAACGTTGAAGGAAAACATCGTGAGCAAACCTGTAAATCTTACAATTGTCCATAATGTTCTGCGGCGTAGTAAGTCTGCCACTCACAATTAACCATTGTACTACCTTCTTAAGTAAGTGATAAGTGCAGAAGAACACTTTTTCTGCCCTTAATATCTACTCTTTGTGAAATGACAAAAGAGTTAATTATGATGAATACGAAAAATTTGCAACTTGTATTATACCTATTTGTATTTACACCCTGTAAATGTTAGTGTAAATTGTATTTAAGAATAATTATTAACATTTTCTACCACAGATTGTTGGTATTAATTTTGAAAGCACTTTTCATACATCACCGTGAACACACTTCGTCACTGTCCGAATGTCTGTCACACCCTCATTATTATATGCGTATACAAACTTCCGTCGGAATACCCAAATCATTGTAACAAAAGCAAATATTGTTATTACCGACCAAGGCCTTGACCACGAATAGAATCCGTAGACTTACATAGCCTCTAACATACATTCTGTACCGCTGCTCGTCAACTTTGAATATATCTGATAATTTTCAAGGACTACTTTAGATGTTGGCCGAAAGATCTCCTACAAGACAGATCCAAGAAATGATCTCTTCAGGTATTCTGGAAATCATGGAAACTTCCTCGTTGACTTGAATTGACTGCCTCGTTGGTCGTGTTGGTTGCAAGTGTGACTGACGATCGGGAGGTCCCGGGTTCGATTCCCAAGTCGAACACTACAAAAAATTTCTAATTTAAATTTTCTAGTAGTGGTTCGGAGTCTGGATATGTGCCCGATGCATGG
>DWTO01000790.1:0-18850 GCA_018244755.1 Jemadia pseudognetus | reverse complement strand
TGCTTTTATGTGGTTGATTTTTACCACACAATAATGTTGTGGAAGGTTATTTACAATAGTTATTATTCAGAAATTCATTAAATATTAAATTCATTAAATAAAATATTCAGAATTGATATTACAAAATATGCTGATAGTACCTTGGACATGGACTGGGGGCACTATGGTGGGCTTGTCTGTCTTGGTACTGTTGATGCCTCTGGTAACTGAAAGAATAAAGATGTTGGAACTCAAAGTGGTAATAAATAAACAATTCAATGTGAATTTCAATTTCTAGATCGAACCTAAGATCAGCAGTGGCGCTAGCAACATTAAATGGGGCATTCAACATACCATAATAAACCAGTTCATGGAAGAATGGAAAAAATGTTGGTTATGTGCTTGACATAGAGAATGAATATGAAGAGATAAATAACTGATGAATTAGATTACTTTGTAATAAATGTTGGTGATCCCAAGTAAACAGATGACTCATTTGAAACTGAATGGTTAGATCAAATATGGAATAAAGGAATAAGTAATCATGTTCATAAATGAATTTATTATTATTGTTTTCTTTCAATAATTATTGTCTTTTAAACACTATATGTAACTACTTATTACTATAGAAGGGTCTGGACCAATTTCATTATATGGCACATACCTGCTCCATGTAAATGAAATCGACGTTTTTAAACTTTCAACACTGCTCACATGTGCTAACAAAAGTGAATTTGACACAACCATCAGTACATTGACATTAATAAAGCTTCCTTGCATATGTTTTTTTAAATTAATTGCACAAAGTAACAATGGCCTACGACAACAACACCTATGAATGGTGTTACATACTATCACTTCTTTGAATTTATAACCAATCAATCAACTTAATACCAATTTTCTACTGATGAAGGTATTCTATTTCTTGGCCAACATCGCCTTTCAGCGGAAATTTCTTGTGTACAACACCTTGACGAGTGATGTGATGGATTGTTCTCAATACTGGCAATAGGCGATGTGGGTGGCCCAGCGCTGATCTTCATTTCTTCAACCAACAACCTCAATCTCACTGGAGAAACATTTCAATTCCTTGGCTGGAGTGGAGGATTGCTCTCCATTAACATAGGAACGGACTAGGGGAATCCTTGGTTGTTCTCCATCTCGTCAGACAACGGTGCAGGTCACCCTGGGTTGCTCTTGTATATTACTAAAGTTATGATATAAGACAATAACTTGTATATCTAACCTATTTTACTCAACACACAGAAAAAAACTGTTCAAGTCAAAAGTGTGTCACATATATACCTATCATACATATCATCAAAAGCTAGATTAATCAGTGTAATCCACGAGTATCAAATCAACATTTTTACGTAGGTATCGAAAATATTATTATCAGGTTTATTGAAGTCGAAAGTTACAAGTAACTATATCTCAGACATGGCCAATTCGCACAAAAAAACAATTATATAACTAATATACATAAAAATATGCATAATAAAACTTACTGTCGTAGTTAAATTGCATTTTCAAAGCGTCAACGATGCACAGTTTGTTCAGTCAGGGCTCCCGCTAACGACACCGATACACAGTGACTATTACTATTAGTCACTTTTATTAGTCACTGACTAACAATAAGGACTAGACTTGGGTAGTTCGCGAAGGACCTAGTTCGAAAGAGCGCTCTTTTAGGGGAACTATGCGAACTAGTTCATCGATGATCTCGCTCTAGGTGGTTAGTCTTTTTATATTTTTTTGTTGGAGTCCCTTTACTAGTCAGTGGTGCTATGTGACCAACAGATTATTTTTACTGTGCGCGCCTTGATATGTCCATACGAC
This sequence comes from Jemadia pseudognetus, assembly GCA_018244755.1. Lineage (NCBI taxonomy): Eukaryota > Metazoa > Arthropoda > Insecta > Lepidoptera > Hesperiidae > Jemadia > Jemadia pseudognetus. Next base: position 17,032 of record DWTO01000790.1, on the reverse strand, counting down.
GTCTAAAAAACGACGACTAAAAAAAGTTCACCTACAGCTGCCGGGTCCTGAAAAATTTATGTAGTTTCGGGCGTACAGCGATCAGTCCCCTAAAAAGAAGGCCGGTCACCTATGGCCAGGTCTTTAACAGTTTATTTTGTTTTATTATTATATTAAATAAAATGAAATAAAACAGTTTATATACGTCTTGGTGTATAGCGATATACCTATAAATGACTTGTGTTGTTCATTACTTTTGTTACATTATTTCCAAAAACGAACTAAAAGAGCAAACTAGTTCACATTGCCTTGTGAACTAAATTGAGCGCTCTTTTTAGTGAACTACTATGCCTAAGACTAGCAAGGAAGGATTAAGACTAAGTAAGTAGTAAGTACGGCCGACGTACTAGGACTAGGCGTGAGGCATATTTATCGTAACAGGTATACGTAACAGGTAGTTCGTGATAACAAGTAACAGCTGTTTTTCCAATTGTGAAATACCTGTTACGTAAAATAACTAAAGCACAAAATAGTAAACAACAAAAACAGATTTACGGCGCAGTTTGCACTGGGGGACATAAATAGAAGCTGTACATGTTTACGTAAGTAGCAACGTGTACGTGTGAGCCCTTCGCAAATTGACCAACAGAATTTTGTAGTATGGGTATGACGGTAGTAATTTTGTAGTGGTTTAGAGATACGGCGCAATGAGAATTGAGATAACTAAACTGCGCAACTGGGAGAAGTGACAGAGAACAGTTCGTATGAGTTAAATTACTACGAAAACGCACCCACTTATGGCCAGCCTTAATGTAGCGCCATTTGGAACCAATATTTGTTCGGGTGAGGTTTCATATCTGCTCGTTCAATATAATTAAATATTTTTTAAGTTAATATGTGGATTACATGGGGGTAAATATTAAGTCGTTGTTTTTAATTCGTGTATGTATAAGTAGAAATATTGAATCATAAGAATTGCGTAAGAGATAACTCGCGTTGCAAAATTAATTACACTTTGAATATTAACTGAGAAAACGTTGGTTGATATTTCCATTTTCCTCGTCTGCAAAAGATCCAACATCATTTGTACTTGATCTTTGTACCTGTAATCTAAAATTGGATAATATGTATTTATAATAATTATTTATTTTAATTACCTACTATGAATGTGATGAATATTTTTGCTTGATTTAAAGGTAACATAACATGTAGGAGTAACGATGGATGAAGGAGGACAAGGAAAAAGCAAGCAGAAAAGAAATAAAATTAAGAAGAGGAAATAAAAATTAAAGATAGACAAGGACTGTAGCCGAAGACAGGGAGCGGTGGCGCTCTCTGGAGGAGGCCATGTCCAGCAGTGAACTGAGATAGGCTGATGATGATGATGATGAAGTACTGTACGTTAGGATACATTAAAAATTATAAATAAATCATTCACATTTGTCATGTCTGTTGCCATGCAATGGACTCAAATCCAGACTCCAAGCCATTACTAAAAATTTCAATTACAAATTCTGAGTTACAAAAAAACCATTAGTACCGGACCCGGCTCGAACCTTGGACTTCTTGATCAGCAGTCGCGTTTTGCAACCATTCGACCAATAAGGCAATGAAAATTATAGTTATTTTATATGTTGAATTGTAACATTGTAGGTATCTACAATGTATCTTAATACATAATAATAATAAGCTTTGAATGTTGTGGCGTTTATTTTTAAAGATGCCAGTTGACCTCACCTTCCTTATTGTACAACTTAATGTTAAGAACAATTGAAATAATAATTTTTCTTTCCAAGACGAAAAATGCGCTCATGTTCGTTAATAATATTGGACGGCTATTTATTAATATGTATTCCAGTAATTCGCTTAATATTATATTGGAATGCTGTAAAAAATGATGAATTTGAAAATTTATTCTAGAATGATATTGTATAATATTGCGAAATTTAAAATTTGCATCTATAATACCTCTACAGATGGCGATAAAATCCTGCATATTATCAATAATGTTGTCACAAACCATGAATTGAATGTAATTAAAATCTGAAAAAGAGATTTATTATATTCATGATCACACTTCTAAAGAGCTATTAACAGCATTTCTATGTGGAGGTCTAAAAGACAGACACCAATATCGGAGTTAACTACATTTGGAGACAAAAACGTTACGGTAAACGAATGTTTAGAATCACATTATATAAGTAGGTATATATGTATATGTTTAAAGATATAATCTATTTTCATGCATAGGTTTATATAAAAATCATTTTTCATAGAGGGAAGTAGTTTTATTTAGGTATGAAATTGGTTTTATTAATATTATTATTTACCTGTTCATTGTAAATGTTGTTGAAAATATACATAGTATCAGCGATTTTGTCATACATTTGCATGAGTTCGAACCAGCAAATATTTTCCGGAGACCGGTTTGCTTCTGATCTTAGACATTTCTTAAACAACAATAAATTGAACAATATGTGAATATTGAAAAAAAAATCAGACGAATTGAATACCTCCTCCTTTTTGAAGTCGGTAAAAAAATATGTGATATTTACATGGGTTGATCAGTATGTACGGTACATGTGTAAAGGATGAAGATTAAAGAATGAAGTTTTAATAATTTTTTTAGGTAGGTAATCTCTTTTTAAGTCGATACGCTTTTCGCAGCGCTTCTTCAACTTTTTTAAACATGGAAAATTTTGATTTTACAAACAATCGAAAATACCCATCTCCATCAAATTTTACCTCTTTGTAAGAGCCGATATTTTTACCCCTAATCCAAGTGTTAGGTAACAGAAAGGAATCGCAAAAAGCCAGGTCGAGGATGGACAGCAATGCGGCAGTAATTTGTAGCTCAATTCATGTAATTTGGTCACAACAAGCCGGATAAATGTATTGATTATGGTCGTGGTGTAACAACTAAACTTTTATACAAGCCAACTGAGATTGTCTTTATAAATTGTTTGTCGAATTGTTTGTTCATTAGACCTTCGAGTTCCTGTTCAGAGACTTTAAGGAGCGCTGTGGTGGATACTTAGGCCCACAGCTTGGCAGAATGAAACACAGTGTTTTAAATAATAATAATTATACATGCTTACCTTCAAAAGCATATCACATTTTGATTGTCCCATAATAATTTGTTTCGCAGTAGGCAGATATTCCGATTTTTTTAACAATATATCTTTAAAAATGATTATGTTGCAATACATAATTAGGAGAAAGAAAGCGCAGAGGGCACCCTGCAGTTCTAACAAGAAAAATATCAAATGTGATACTAAGTTATGCACTGAGAATGTTCTTAACCAGAATGTAAGGGATAGTTCCACAATTGGAACACCTATTAAAATTATTGCTAAAGATCGCCTGCCTAAAAACATTTTCTTGGATACACTTATATGGTCATCGATATCGTTTAGTATTTCATACAATTTTGTATATTTACGACTGTTTCTGAATGATGTGACGTAAATAAAGAAAATAACTTCTAATGTTTCTTGTATTCCCTGAGCTTTGTGTAAAATTTGAAGCGGTATGTCTTTAATGGTATCGTCCCAATTTGCTGGTTTTATGAAAACGATCAAGATTATTATAACAATCATGAATATTAAGGTGTATAATCTGTTGAACCATTTCACTTTACAATTTCGATCCACATCTGCAACTGTATGAATTCCGAATATCGATGCAAAGTATATCAGAGGTCTTGCGGCAACATTTGCTGAAAGTTTTGAAAATTTGGTTATCGAACCATTTGAGTCTCTTAAAATCACTGTAAAGGCGTTTTGTTTCAATTCTCTTTTCGTGTAACGCGGTAACTTAAAATCACTTGTATATATAATTTTTGGGTAACCCAACGACATACTGCATTGATTTTTTATTTTAATTCTAGGCTATGTGATCTATAAATCAACCACAGGTGTAACATTCTAATTTGCACAAAAACTTGTACACGTCTAATTTGGTTAGGGTCTACTGGTTGAATGCTTTTGAATCAGAATTCACACACAAGAATGAAAATTTAATTTACAGCCAAAACATGAATTTTCCATTATATCAATTGACTTGAACCCATCATTATTTCATTATAAATGTAATTTGCTTTACCTTTTGTATGTAATTACTTAAGCATTTTTTTACGATGAATATGTTTATATTATACGGCGGCTTTAGAATTTTGTGTTAGGAGGTATTGTCAAGTATATACCTACCTATATATTTAATTAATTTGATATGATGTCTAGGGTTGAGACTTTTGTTTGAAGCAGAGGATACTCTATTTATTAGTACTTGTGCATACATGAATATTATAATAGATGGGGTTATATATGTGTACCCACTATTTCCCTTAAACTCAGGAAAGGAAATTGCCAAAAAGACGTTAATTAACGTAATTTTCACTGTCTGCTTTATAACATAAATGATTTGTCTATAAAATGTACAATAAAATAATAATGTACTTAATGTTTTTAATATAATTATGTATTAAAGATACAAAATGTGTGAGAAACTAAGTACGCCTACATAATATTTAAGGGCTTAAATTGAAAAGTGAGAAAGTGAATGAAATACAATTAAAAAAAATTAAATATATTTACAAACATACTTAGATCAGTGATTTTCAATGTTAAAATTGTTCTTATCGTGCTATTATATAAACATAATTATTTTTTATAGAGATAAACTATAATTTAAAACATTTGGACCTCAGTAACTGCAGTACAAAACTGCAGTGGATTATACTCTGTAAATTGATGTTTACAGGGCAGAGTATTTTTTAGGTACAACTTTGACACGCAATCAATTTTAATATGCCACCAACACACAAAGTTCAATTGGAATAATTATAACACATTCTACGAATTTGATTTATACATAAGGAAATACATGCAGAATCTGTTTATTGAACAATAGTGTAGGTAAAGCAGTTCAGGTACATGCATTAAAATAAAAATGCTTAAATCGTTGTACGAAATTTTAAATACAATAAGAATAAATCTTAAAACTATAAATTAGCCTTATATTATATGCTCTAATCAATTTTCATCAAGGTCATAATAATTATTTTTTGCTCCAGTACCTGGAACAAAAATTTTTATTAGCAAAATTTATGATATAAGTAGGTCTTGGCTTAGAATTCTATGAAATTAATGAGGTCAGATTGTGACGCTTGATATTTAGAGTACCTACTTCTCTACTCAACGATATAGTTAGCAGCGCATTTGTGTGTTATTTAATTCCTGGTAATTGGCAAATAGCGAACAAAAAAACCAATATGCAATTTAGTCGCATAGCGACATCTATCGATGAAGCGCGCTAAGAAGTATAGGTTCTTTAGACAGAATTTTTTTGAGTCTTGAATGAAAAATTGAGAATTCATATTACGTTGTACCTAGTAGTTGTAAGTTAAATAGAACCATAACAAACGTTAAACAATATTATAAATTGTAATTTATAAAATTATAAAAACATACGGCGTCTCGTTAAATTTCTTATGGGGTCAGGTGACTGAATAAAAACAAATCTGAATGCAGAGCTTTCTGTATTCCTAAAAAAATGCACCATTTATGTAATATGACATGTTTATGTTAATAAATGACATTAGCAATAATTGATATTTATCATAATTGTACTTACATGTGCTAAGTGAATATGATTCCAACGGCCCATAGAATTATTAATATGATGGCGACTACAAAGAGAATAGAGAAGAAGAAGCTTATCAGCTTACACAGCAAATTACATACGCAACTGTAACAAAGGAAAGTACACAATTATTAAGGTCGTTGAAGGTAGTAAAATGGTAATATTTACACGACTTATTTACCAAGTCCTAAATGGCCAAGCTATGGCCCAAATTCGACCGCAATTCATTAAATTAATTATGAAAGTTTTAGGTTTTTGTGTCAAAGATTATATCGCTATAAATATTTACTCTATGCTGCTGCTTGACCATAGACTACTTATTTATGTATCATGAATTGACCGTTCGAACGTAATCGAAGTCAACAATTAGATAATCGTGGATTTCATTAAATGGACTGTAGGTACTCGTACCTACTTATTTATATATACTACAGATAAATAGAATTGACGTGTCTGTTTGTAACATTAAAATAACCAAAATAACATTTTTTATCATTTTTGTATGTCTGTCTGTATGTTTGTTCCGGATAATCTCTGGAACGGCTGGAGCGAATTTGACGGGACTTTTAATAGCAGATAGCTGATGTAATAAGAAGTAACTTAGGCTACTTTCATTTTAGAATATTTGAATTTTTAAATTCCACTCGGGAGAAGTCGCGGGGACAGCTCGTACTGCATATAATTTAATTAAAAACTTTTCTTTCTACTTTAACTATGAATACCAAACTATCATATTCCTTCGTATATGCAATATTATTAACCAAATGATAATAAACCACTCCACGTTACGTCAATCTACATTTAAAAATAGTTCTTCAGCAATTTCCAGTATCATTATAAACGTAATGACGGTTTACAAGTGTTTAGTTGAATCAAAGCTTACATATAAGAAACTTCTTCGTATAGATATGTACTGAACTTACCCGAACCTTGATATTACTACATATGAATTCAATACATTGAAATACTAAGAGAAAAATACGTTTACTTAAACATCTACGGTACATACCAATCTATGATAACTATATAATAGGGAAGGAAATTTTTCTTTCAAGGTTTTTCTTGTTACGTAAGACGTGAAACAAACAAACTGGTTTTACTATCTTTTTTCCTTTCTTTGTTCATCATGTAAAAGTTAATGGTGGACTTGTATTGAAATTTTTTATTATACTAAATAATTGTTAGGATTATTTAGTATGATAAATATTATGTAGGTAGTCAAGTACACACTTTAGTGGCACTAAAATATATTATTTTCACTGCAGCTCGAGCAAAACCACGGGGAAGAATTAGTTGTAAATATGATAACAAAAAGCCCGAATTACGAGTTATCTTATCGTTTTATTACTATTTTGAGTCATACTATGAAATAGGCATAGAGTTATGTCGTATTTTTTATCGTATGTCTTATCTCAAACAAGGAATTTGGACACAATTTCCGAATCGAGCCAATTGGTACATTTTATTAGGTACATATGCACTTATGTATCCGGAACAATTTATATATATTTGTATCTGAATACAAACATATTATGACATAGGTACGATAGATAAACGAAATACAATCATACTCTCATATGTACATGATTTTACAATGTTATCTTGTTATCTATAGTAATATTACCTGTGTCTTTAGTTTATCAACGGAACATAATATGAGATTGTTTTTATAATTATTATTACCACATTATGTGCAACAATACCAATGCGGTGTTAAACATTTGTTTAATGTTAACACGGCGATTCTAATTCGTGGCTTTTTTAGATATTACCGTACAAATATCAGTGAAATCAGCTAAGACATCAGTAGGTGTTTTCAATATTTTTACTTTTAAAATGTGGATTGGCAACAATCGTCAAAGTTTGCAATATCGGAACGACAAACTTTCACATCGGTCCTACCTACGCTTGTTAGCGCTGTGTAACCAGTATTCCGCTTATGGCATCACAAAACACATTACCAACTCGTTAATTTATTTCGACACAAGTAATTTGTAGTGTTTACGAAAATTTCTAGATACTTTGTACGGATATAATGTTTTGTATAATATATACATACATACAGGTGTACTTTTGCTACATTTTGATATTGTTTTGTATTATACCAGCTTATTATTAAAAAAACTTTTCAAGTAGTCCCCGTATGTATTACGAATGTAAAAAGGTTACTTTGATTATTATCAAGTAAACGAATGAGTGTATTGTTCAAGTTATTGTAAGCACAAAACATTTTGCTTTCACGCAGAGACTATAACACAGAGGTCAGTGACTCGTGTCCTCTATGTTCTCGTCTTATGCATAGCGAGACTGGTCGTGCACTTCGTGGCAATGTACACGGGAGGCGCATTTTAATAAGACTTTTATTTTCTTCTTCATATGCATTTAAGTTAGATATTAATTTATTGTATCACCTGATACAATCTATGAATTTAATTTGTTACAATAAAATGTGTTTGATACAAAGTAAAAAATAAAACAGATTTTCAAATGTAAGAATTATAAGCCAGCTGTGATTAATTTGAAACATAAAAAAACAAAACAAGAAACCAAACTATAACGCACATTCAAAACACTAGTTTATATGACATAAATTACAGACTGTAAAACACCTTGCACAAGAGATTATTTACACAGAGAACAGAATAGTCATGCACCGTTAAACTTGTTTTTTTGTCACAGAAATAATGATTACGATGTGCGTTCTTTATTCAAAAACCGTAAGTTGTTAAACAAATGTGTTCACAGAAACTGAATGTCATAAATAAAGTGTTTTATTCTTACCACATTTTGTCGTTTATTCCCTTTTACTTCTGAGAACACTAAGCCTCGGTGAGCGTAAGTCACGACTGACTGAACAAGAATCGTGACATAGATATAAATGGAGCGAACTCTTCATCAGTTCTTATCACAGAATTTTTATCGATCACAATCGATAGTGGTTTTATCACTGTGGTACTAATGTACCTGCGCTTAGATTACGAGTTAACAATATTCAATACACTAATAGGCCATATTAAGATTTTATGACGGGGAAATCTGATAATAATTTGATTATATGTAAATTGTGTTTGTTATTGAAGATCAAAGAGTTTTCCTTTTCTATACACTTAGGCCAAGATGCCGGGGTAGGGGGTCCAAAGTAGCCCACATAAATGCTTAAGAGAACTAACTAAAATATTTATAGATACGACACAAAATTATCAATACTATTTACTATTATCAATACTACTACAACAGCTGCGTTTACGTGAAATTGAGTAGGTACTAACTCAAGGCCGCCCGTAAATATTGCTAATCTAATTATAACATCGAAACCGACCACCATTTATTCAAAACACAAACACAAATAACAATTTACTCGAGATCTTGTTTTATACACATCTTTTACCGATAAGTATAAATTTATATATTGTATATTAAGTTAAATTGGAAAATTATGTGCATTTCAATTTTGTTAAACAGTCGTCATAATTTTCGTTAAACACGACCCACCACCGCAGAAAACTAAGACGGAATGGTTAAATGCGTGTCGTTGTTTGCCTAGTTGCCAAACTATAAAAACAGTGTAACAACAGTAGGTAATGGCCGAAGGTGAAAACAATTTTTAGGTAAAATCATAAAATAATTTTTAACGATAGGAGAGAGCAATGTGTTTAATGTTGGCATGTCTGCTTTATGCGCTAAACAATGCGATTTTTTTTTCAATTCTGATGAAGCAAAGAAATGTCGATGATTCACAACAAACCCCGACTGTATCGTTTGCTTAGTGAGTAACAGTTTGCGGTGAAACATTTCTAATACAACTAAAATAAAGCAAGAAATAAAATAAAGTTATTTGATTCATTACAATTTATTCAGCATTTTTTTTGTTAATCAAGTGACAAAAATTCACTACGTAAGGTATTACAGTTATATAACATAATAACAATTTGTGTTGGTAACGTTTGATAGATATTTTTATCAATTTCGTAGAAAATTACGTTGATAAGAAACAAGTAGAACTTAAGTATCTACTAGTCCTTATACGTATATATCTGGGTAGCCATCGTTATCCTCACAAGTTTAATCTTGTTACTGGAATAAATAAAAAGCAATTGGTTTATATAATTACGTAAAATAAGAGCAATGTAATTAAAACAGTACCTAATTCTAAGTAAATCTAAATGTTAGAACAATGTAACGAAGCCGCATTTAAATTAAAGGAATGTCTTGTAATACATACAGGTACAAATTATCTTTTTGCTTATTTAGTTCTAAGGAACAAGTAAATTGTTCATACAATGAATGTTTGTCTTTTGTACGGTTGATCGAAATCTGCCTATTGTGAGCGACTTCAGATTGTTGAAGCGGTTTTTATTTGCTGTAACCTTTTTTATTACCCTCTACTAAGCACAGTTCTATCAACCTATTGTTAAACACTTGAAGGCCATCATTCATGCTGCTTCAGTGCAGATTGAGGAATATAGGTACACACTAGATCTGTCTTTTACGAGCAAATTGGAAAAAAATTAATGAATGTATCCAGGGATACTAATGAGCTAAGACTACAATACAAGGATTTCAGTGAGGCAGCTAGAGATCAGTTGCATTTTTCCACAATAAAACTCCTGTGAATTTTGTATGTACTTCATACGAACAGAGCTCTCTTGGGAAATTATTCCTATTGTTTATAGGATGATTTCACATTTCTTTGCTATTTGTTTTAGCATCCTATTGTTATTATAAATGAATAGGCTCAAGCTTAAAATTTTAAAGCTTATAAATATATATATAATTATAATTATACATTAATAATTGGTACTGGGAAAATTTTATCGCTTTTCTCGTTTTTCCAGTCCATTAAAAGTGGCTTTACCGCGGATGATCAATTCATGATTTGTGATTATAATCGCATTGAAACATGAATTCAATACAAAATTATTTAATAAGAACTGTTTTGTAACGAAAGATTTATATTACTTAGAAGTATCTACGCAATACACCATACCAAATACTAATAGTAGGTACCTAATCAGTGGGAATACAGTCGTGTTTCTGCTTTATTGTGTTATTAATCTTTATTGTGCGAATGAGTTATCTTAAGATTAATCAATTAAATGAATATGTTTAGTGTTAAGAATGTTTATGTGGTTCGTATCTTGTGCGCAATAATATGCTTTGCGGGCCTAATAAATACATTAAATTGGGGATACATAAAGAATTTAAATAACTTAGCATACTCAGACAAGCAAGAAAACTTTGATTGAGGATTTTGACATTAACACATTTTGACCTCGTGACCTAGGCTTAAATGAATGAAATGGACCTTTATCTTCACTAAGTTTTGTGAGTTATCTTCTTTAAATACAGTTCGGTATATCAGCAAAGGTATCAACGCAAACACACACTACAAACTTCACGTGTGGCACTTTAGAAGTGTGTGTGTATCGATGAGAATTTGGCCTTCATGGTATTGTATGATTATAAATCTCTTGTACAGTAGCGGAACAATTAAATGGCTGTCATTATACTATTGTTGTTATACTAAATACTTCTGTCAATTTTATAAAGTATATTGTACCTACTTACATTTTTTACGAAATCCACGAGACGTTGACTAAAGTTTGCCATCTATTAAAAAGTTTATTTCACTCAATGTCGATGAACTTGACATATCAATTACGATACGAAAATGAGGCATCAGTAATATGTAAATATCGGAGTTCTTTATGCGCATCAAACCAAATAATAGAGATGTTCCGAAATTGAGAAAGTAGGTACATGTTGTCACCACTTTATAATGAAATAAATAAGCAACTGTATTGCATGAAAAGTTTTCTCGTGCTTTGTAATGGTATCTTTTCTGAATAACACGATATATTTTCAGTACGGAACAGTAAAGGTGACTTCTGTTACCTTTTGCTGAAGGAAAAAAATAACAAAGTAACTTAATAACACCGAGCGTATTCCGAAGTTTTCTGGTCTTGGTTGCGGCATAACACTACGATGATTCCGGCAAAGGAATTGTGATAAAAAAAGTTTTGTGTATTTTTTTAACTTTTTCCATTAGAGTGGATCCCTAGAGTGAAGCGCTTGGTAATGCATGAACGAGCAACGCGAAGCGAGTCGATCGGAGAAATGGAAACGAACTGAACACATATTTATATCCGTTAAATATTTACTATAAGGAGTGCCTATTAAATAACGTACAAATTTAAATCACAAACCGGCCAACGGGTGAGCTCTTTTGACCAAATCTTTGGTTTCCATACCATTCCATACTTACTAAAATGCTTAAATATAACATTTTCCATGTCTGTTTGCCTGAGGTAATGCCCACGGTTCGGAGAAGCCTCAACTATATTTCATCGAGCGTCTTTTCTTTAATTTTTCTTTCTTCATATTAAAAAGATTTATATCTTACCTAAGGATTGTCACGAAATGCCTAACCTTCATCAGTATAAGCAACTGATATTAATATTTCTTGGTTGCATGCCCTGGAAGTGATAATCAGGATTATTTCTAATTGGAATCGTAAAAAATAGTCAAATTACTAGATATTTTTTAAAGCATTATATTAAGCAGATGTTGATCGAAACCTTGCTTAGAAAAACTAATATATAATATCAAATATGGTAAAACATAAATGTCAATACAAGAAGGTAATGTCTCGTGGAGTTTATAACTTCTCTTTGGTCAAACGTAAAGAGAAAAAATTACTCGTATAGATGTAATTATTCTATGCTTTAAAAAAAATCTTAACATTGACAGAAACGAAACATTTTACTAAATAGAGTTAATTTGCCGAAGTTCGTTCGCTCGCTTGTCGTGGTACAAGCGCCCGGGGCGGTCGTTCGCGTGAGAATGAGCAATTTCCTCCCGACCGACACGATTTCGATCTGACTTCCTGTCTGGCCAGCGATTTTAAAATTTATAGAATCGCTTTACATGAAATTGAAAATAAGAACAAACACTCCTTCTTAGTACGTGCCACGAGAAAATATGAGCATAGAATTTCTTTTACGTACTTATGTAAGCTTAAGAGTAAACTGCTATTATAAACGCGACGCTATATTTTGCTCGTTTTAAGCAAACAAATATATAATAGACTCCTGCTTGCCCCGACATAATGCCTCTGCTTCATTTATAATTATTACTCCAATTTATAATACGCCCGTACAATGACCATATTTTACGTACTGTCAGGCACACAAATTTAGCATAATTTATTGAGTAATATATTATTTTGGTTGTCTAATATCATTTGAATTACTAAAATACTATTTGACTTTATATGCAAAACAACATTGCTTACGGGACCAGTAAATTGTATAATAGCAGATTATGGATCTGCGTAATATTGATTAGTAAACCGATAAGGCTTCAAAAACGTTTTCTGTGTATGTATATGTAGGTATACAATGTAACAGCCATTACGTAACAGTTATGTAAATTAAAAAAGGTTAAAAAAAAGGTTTATTTAATTAGGAAGAGATAAAGAATATAGTTCGAATTGTGATCTATAGCAGTCCAGTTCAGATCGCTACAAGTTAATAACAAATTGAGTCTTTAGACGGCGTTTAATAAATGGTGCCCGATGCACTGGTCGGAATCTTGGCTGAAATATCGCTAGAACATTAATGTTCCTTCAACTATTGGCTATTTTGCTACCATAACAAAGAATTATATTGTAAAACAGTTCCACATTAAATATTTGCAAATGTCCATTATCTAACAATTTAATGATAATCTGTACACGAATGAAATGTTATTTATTGGACATGTTTTTTAAGTTATTTAGTACCTACTAGAGTTTCTTTGTATTGTTTATGGAAGTATCTTATTGTATAGCTAAACTCCATAAAATATAAGAATATATAATTCCATAAAATATAATTCCATAAAATATAATTCCATAAAATATAATTCCATAAAATATAAGATATAACTGAATATAATTCTCGAAGGAATTTTTGATAATTCTATGTCGTTTTACGGCTTTTATGGTTTTTTTAATGACCACTCGCCGGGAAGGTTACTCACAAAAATAAATTTGCACGCAAGCTCCCTTCTTTCGTTGTAAACATAAAGGACATTAACAGAGAGGGGAAGGCGCTTACAAAGGTAATTTTTGTCTTTATTTTGTAAAATGGAGATCTACATCTAAAGTATATTATGAATTTCATGCGAGACGCATATAAAAAATTATGGTGCTCTTACGGGCGAAGTAGATCCGACAAGTACGATGTTATAAACGCGTGTTACAGTTAACTTGGAGTGTATAAAGATTAGAAGAAGAAGAAAGAAGAATTAAAATGTTATAACGAATGTATAAAGAGGCGGAGTAAGAATACATTCCCTGAGCTATTGCCGGGATCTACGTCCTGAGCCCCGTATAAGGTGTCGTAAGATTATGGGCATAACCCCTCGGGAATCCTACGCCCAGCAGTGGACTGCAATAGGCTACTGAGATTACAGCGTTACATGGAAGCATGGAAGGTATACTGGCAAGAGATATAACGCTGTGTCAAGTATCGGAAGACAATGTTGGTAACAGAGCAATTCAGAGGAGAAAATTAAGAAATGGTCATTCATGATAAAGTGGGACACACCACGCAAGATGAAGAGAAAGAAAAGCAATTAAAACATTAAAAAGGAATAAAGAAGAATAGGTAACCTGTAAAGCAGAAATGAACTATCAAGTAACTGATGAATTGAAGGCACTTGAGACAATTGTTAAAGAAGCGGAAGATCGGGAACGATCTTGACCCGATATATCAGTCGTGATTGTGACCCGTAACTCTCGCTGTACGGACAATACGCTGGCAGTGTAACGAACACAATTGTGTTACGTTCATTCCACAAAAGTTATCTTGTCTCGCGTTTGTAGCGACCGTTGATTTCACTTCAGACGTTCTCCTACCCGGTTCGAATTTGCTACGATTTTCAATTGGCTTCAAAAATAAATTCTCGAGCTAGTATTAAACTCACGTCGCTTGGATTAAAGTTCCATGGCCGGTAATATATTGTACACTTGAAGTAATAAAAATGTATTAAGATTTTTATTATCGGTAGGCATGCCATAATTGAATATATGATGTATGTCTGTCACATATCTGTAATATATTATTATGTTTCTATTGAAATAATAATATAGACAAATGCTAAGTTACCACGAATACCGGATTATCATATATAGGTACATACGTACGTAAGAAGAATTACAAACGTCTAGAACTTCCAATTATAATACATCGATTTGTTAACTAGTAACTAATTATTTAGCTCAAATAGAAAGTTTGAAAAATGACGACGAAAACTATTATTGAATTTCGAAAACTAGTACTGAATAACGTAAATACTAAAACAAAAGGAAAATGTAGCATGATAAATTTATGTAACAAAAATTGCATCGCAACTTTTACACCATCGCAACTGAACTTAAACAAGAAAAACGATCATTTAGTACGAACTGTGATATACTGCTGTCCGGCTCGGTACAAGTGCCGAGCAAATTGTAGATTCTTAAGAGCGATTTTTCAAGGCACAGGAAATTGTGTTTTTTACTTCTGCTTCATTCGCTTTTTCCTGCGGTTCTTCTTTCTGTGTTTTAGCGCCAAAAGCTGCAAACAATTTATTGGGGTTAAATACTCGTGGCAATGTAAGAAATCTATCTGTTTTGATCAATATAGTAAACGTACATTGTTTTGTCACATAGCTCATAAATATAAGTTGGAAGAGCACTAAATATTATATTTTTCAGAAAATCCAAGAAAATTGATAAATATACTTCACTACTTTGGATTTTTTTTTCTGGTCGTTGCATTAATGCATGTGATCTTAGGACTGATTATGTCTTGCGCATATATGTATTATATTTCGTATTTGCAATTTGAATTAGCATATTCTTACATATATTATTTGCAAAATAAAAGGTTTTTTGCTATACGAATAAAGTTTTAAAAGTTAAAGGTTGTCTAACGATGGGTGGCGATCTTCGTTCAATAAATCGAGAGTCACTGCGGGTCGTAAGTTCTCACTGATCGAAGAAATTCCGGTTAAAATAGCGAACTGGATTGTATTAAGTCGAATATGCTCTTTCCACACCAGTAATTCTGTATGAACCAGCAAGACTGTACGGATTATATAAAATGTGTGTTAGCAAAACTTATTTAAAAAGTTAATTCACTGGATTTTCGTTGCGCATTACATGTGATTCCTTAAACATGAATGCAGTTTAGTATTCACTGCTTCATTTCTTATTTTAATGGGAAACGGATATGTGATTCAGGCTTGGTTGAATTGTTTTTACATTTCTACATCTATAAATGTTCATTTGAAGTTTACTCGATATTTTTTCAGCCATCTGTGTTTGTCGTATGTATTATCCGGTTCTCAATAGATTACAACAGGGCAAGAACTGCTGTTTTGGAAAGACAACCAAAATGTTATAAGATTATTTAACATAATATTATAAGATAAGATTATTCAATAACATTATTTAACAATACTCTTACATAGTGCTCTTACTTGTATTGCACTTAATAAATTTTGTTCTGTACTGGTTGTGTACTATTTTACGGATTATCATTATTATTAACCTGTAGTTGTTTACTGCTAGACAATATGTATGTAGGTACATATGTCTCTCAAATATCATCCCACTAAGTTCGTTCGACATTTATATAGCGAATGATGTAATCAAAAAATCTTCAAATCGTTTGTTATTGAGTTTCAATTTTCCACTACAATTATTTGAACTTTATGCGAGGGTAATAAGTTTTTGCTAGAGATTGTAAAGAGCAAGAGCGGAAGTGCAATCAGGCACAATTCGTTCGATAGATAGCCAGTACGCTCAAGTTTCCCTGTAAGTCCAAGTTGTGACCCGTGGATCCTTTTTTCCCGTTTAACCCATTCCCAGAGTCTGATGAAATTTTGAAACTTTCCAAGAAGATTGATTTCGAAATACTTTTATGCTTCAATGAAGTGAACAGGAACTTTCAGTTTATGCTAAAAGGAAATAGAGTTTTGACAGGAAAAGTTGTAATAATGGTACATTAGTAGTTTGTAGTTTCGAAATTTTAAAAGTCACGTTAACAGTATGTAGGATGTGAGCATTAAAAGCAACACTTTATCATAGTAATGGTGTTCTTTATTAGTTTTCTTCTTATATCAACATACACCAGTCAGTATGTCTCCTGTATTCTTTCCAGTGCGACATATTTTTTACATAAATGTATGAATAAAAAAGTTGAAATATTTGTGTTCACAAAATATATTCATAAAAATCAGTGTAACCTAAGTGATTCTAAAAGTTTTTAATTAAATGTACGTAACGTAATATCACGCCTGTGATCCCCGAAGAGGTAGGCAGAGGAGTGTAGAACACTCCCACGTTTCACCAGTTACGTTTACGTCCCACTATGGAATA
>DWTO01000789.1:0-18851 GCA_018244755.1 Jemadia pseudognetus | reverse complement strand
GACTCCGAGACACTACTAGAAAATCTAAATTAGAAAAATTCTATAGTGCTCGACCCGGGAATCGAACCCAGGACCTGATGATCGTCAGTCGCACAAATTGTTGGCGAATACTACTACTAATACTCGATGAAAATGAATTTAACGATAAAAACAAGTACTAGAATCATTTTCTTTCTCTTCCTATCAAAGAGCAGAATTTTTGCTAGGCTTGACAAATGAGGGCGGCGCTACTATCGTAAATTAGTAAGTTTTAAAGTAATATTAGGATTTAAATTATTTTGGGGTTCCGTACGTAAATAGCTGAGGTTTTGTACACAGTGGTTTCATTAACTTACCAAAAATATCAATTTTCTTTTCAGCACACTTCACTCCGTCAATAATTGCGAGCACCTATGTGATGAATGAATGGGGTGATGAATTTACGACCTGTTATGTACCTGTTTGTCATGAATATGTAAAGATTAAGGATTTTCACCGGCTACGCTTTTAGCAGACTGGTCATTATCATTACTAGTCAATTGCAGTTTACTGCTAGACACAGGTCTCCCCTTAAAGCTTATGCCTATAATTTACACACTAGGCATACTCATTGGCACAGACGTTGCTTTCGCCTTATTTACATTCATTAAAGTAGTCATATATATGCTCGTCTGTTGAGGGACTTATGACCCGGCCCTCTGTTTAGATGGCTTCTATTTACTTTTTTCAACTCGTCTCCCATACAAGATATTTACCCTTATTTATACTCTAAGCAATAAATTTAAAAATTATGTCATGTAGCAAGTAGTGACAATATGTAATTTTTGAAACATTCAACGGTTCAAATATAACGCCATCTTAGTTAAGAATGTTACAATTTTATATAATAAAATAATTGTTGTGAAAGAAAAATAAACGCAAAATGAAATGTCACCATACCATAGACATTAGTCCGTAGACTGAGCTGAGACTCAGTCACTGAGTGCGGCCATCTTTTGTAGCTGTCTAAATATTTTTAGGCTGACAAAAATTGATTTTCTTGATTGAGTATTGTATCCCACGTTTGTTAATTATAGAGTTGATTGGAAAGATGTTTTCATGTTAATACTAATGTAACAATATGTTAATATTGTCCAATCTCAAAGTAAGATTTGTCGCTAAATTCATTTAAAGCTAAGTGTTTTGGAGTTTTACATAATACTTGTAATTTGGCTAGAGTTTTCTGTTGAACTAAAGAAAATATAATACTTTGTTCGCTTGGTGTATAAGTATATCGAAGAACTAGTAGAAAATTCATTAAAAATGTCTAATGTTAGCTACGATCTCGATACATCCGGCGGACTTATGCCGGTAAGTTGTTTTGTTGAATTTGTTATTAGTGGCGCCATTTTCTTTTGGTAATATAAACTTAAATTGTGAACAGCATCTCAGGCTATCGTTTTAATCATGCAGATTTGAAGTGCCATGCTGCAGTAAACATGTGTTATGAAAGTTGTAAGCTCCGTGTGTGTTATTTTATTAGTACGCGCCAATTATATTTAGACATTGTAAGGTGTGGTCACTTCATACTATACACACCATATTCGCGACACGAATTTATAGACCGGTAGGTGAGTAAATAAATTCGTGTCGTCAAAGCGAAATTCTGAATATTGCATAGCCACTTTTCATTTCTTGGTAAAATATAAATGAAACTAATGTTATTCAGATACTGTAAACATCTTATTACTAGATTTTGATATACATATTACTGTTTCTACATAACTATTTGATTTCCAGTTGATTCGCGCTCTGATTAAGCCCCCGGATGAAGAGCAAACCATCCACAAACCAAAGAAACCACAGCATCCCTACTATAAGAGGCCTGGCAAAGGACACAATCGGGATTGTTGTGATGCATGTAGCGAGGGAGGTGATCTGATCTGCTGTGATCGCTGTCCAGCCAGTTTCCACCTGGGCTGCTAGTGTGTATAGACAATATTTGTATGATATTTAAACATTCATATTTACATCAACTATATTCATCATTCTGTTATTCTTAAGTCTACTAATTCGAGAAGAGGAGGGATAAAGAAGATTATGTACAATTGTCCAATGTAATAATTTGTACAATTGGTGCTCAGAATATTAGTTATTGTTATTTGGCAGCAATAATATCTTTACACTACTATCTCTACATTACACTAGGTGGGAGTGTCTTGTGTTTGTGTCTAAAATATGAAGAGAGTATTTATTATTTGAATAGGGTATTTATTTCCTTAATATTTGAACGTAGAATTAGTATTGCCCTTGTACGACTTATGATGTTCAATTGAATTTAATATATTTTTGTATGCATAATTAGATAAATAAATTAATTAAAGATACTGATTGCCTCATTGGTCGTGTTGGTTGCAAGGGTGAGGTCGTGAACGGGTTTGGCGATTGTGGGAGATCCGGGGTTCAAATTCTGTGTCTGGCACTATTGGATTTTAAATTTTGGAGTAGTAGTAGCTCTATTAAAGGATAATGACAGCGGTAATATCATATATTTATTATTGCTTGCAGTGACCCACCCCTCGATGAAAATGACATCCCGGCAGGATTGTGGCTCTGTAAGCAGTGCCGAGGTTCTGATGCTGAGAAACCAACCAGTTCCAGGAGCAGTCGGGCTCAGTCACCTGTTGATAAGTCGGATAATGATAAGAAGACTAGGTAAGTAGATAATGTAAAACTCGGGATATCAATAATATGTAAACTTTCGTGTAAGCTTTTGTTTATTAAATAATAATAAAACCAGTTGTGGTTTTATAATGTATGGTATGAATTCAGTGCAAAAACGAAATAATACATTCACTGTAATATGACATGTGTTTACAGATTTCATAAGAAAAAAGGAAAAGAAGATATTAAACAAAAGGATAAGGAAGTGGAAAATGAGGATGAGAGAGAGGTGGAAGAGTCGAAGGAGTTAAATAAGGAGTCTAATCCCATGGAGGTTCTGGTGAAAGCTGCCCGGATCATGAATCCCAAACAATTTGAGCTGCCTAGGGAGATGCAGGTTCCTTGCCCTTTCCCTGGGACTGAGAAAGGTTCTTATTTGATTATGAAACTTGTTATTTTATCAAATATTCTATTTGTTAGAAAAATTGGATTCAGATTTCACTCCAACTATAACCATCCATATGTGTCAGACATTTGGATGTAGTTAGTTGACTGTGTCATTGGTCATGTTGGTTGCATGCGTGGCTGCCAATTTGGAGGTCCTGGGTTCAAATCCCATGTCTGGCACTACTGGATTTTTGTAATTTAGATTTTTTAGTAGTGGCTCAGTCTGGAAATGTGCCTGATGCATGGCAATAGGCTCACCACCTATTCCATAGTGGCACGTAAATGTAACTGGTGAATCATAGGAGCATAATATGTTCATCCCTCTGCACCAACCTCTTTGTGGATAATAGGCGTTAAATTATGATTAGTTAGCATAGTTTCATCTGAGATCAATGTAGTGTTCTAAAGGATAGGTGAAAAATCGGTTTGTTGTATATTTTCATTTCATGTTTTGATAATTATGAACATTTTAAATATGAAATTAGTGTCTTAATATGATACTTAATTTTATAGTTAATTTATTTATCTTTATGTGATTTCTCTATCTCTTATGCTCATTTCAAAATTTTTGCTGCCAGTTCTTTTTCCACATGTATTTAAATGAGAATTATGACAGTAGTAGAAAATATTTATGTTCAGTCATGGGTCATACAATAAGGAGATATGTATGTTACCAGAGGGAAGCAAGACGGGCAGTGCAACGGTGATCATGACCGATGCTTCAGGCTGTGTTCCATTGCCGGCGAAGACCTGTTATGTATGCACTGCGACTTGCAAGCAGGCTCCACTGTTGCAGTGTGATTACTGTCCACTATTATTTCACCAGGTATGTTTTATTTTTATTATTCATTTAAATTAAGAGATGACCACTGCTCCCTGTGTGCAATTGACCAGTCAGTCAGTTGGTTGGTAATAGTTAGCCTTTAATGTAAGTTGTTAATAACATCAAGTCTATAATTACAGGTGGTAATTTGGTCTACATAATGCAAGATAAGTGACTGTTGAACGAACCCTAAAAAGCTAAAATCAAATTTTGTATGTGAATGTGTGAGTATATTTATATTTCATTTTCAGGATTGTCTTGACCCTCCCCTGACTGCACTGCCGACCGGGCGCTGGATGTGTCCTAACCACGTTGAACAGTATATTGTGAGTCCACAGTTGATATGTCCATTATATTTTATTGTTTAAGTGAAGCACACAGCAAAAAAGCCTTCAGCACCAAGGGCTGCTGCCATCCCTGGATATTTTGGTAACTACTTCAAACATGACAGTTTTGACATTAACTTGGATATGACTTGGTTAATATTCACAGTTATATAGTACATATAGTTACGTATATAATATATATAAACAATGTACTGATATGTAGTGTACTGATACGTTGACATTTAAGTTAATTAAGATTTATACGATTCAATTTCAATTCTGCTATAAACGTAAAATGTCAAGATGTTATTAAACTCAGAAAAGGCATATTTCACAAGCAACAGAAGGCTTGAATTAGAAATGATCGAACCCTAACCTTTGCCAGGCAGCCCGATTCAGTAACAAAAGTTAGCGACTAACTGGGTCAACGTATTGAAGTTCGCATTTCAAGATGTGATAAAATAAAATACTTATACCTATAATACTTGGTATTTACATATTGGTAATAATACTACTACTATATTCCTCTGCCTACCTCTTCGGAAATTAAAAGCGTGACGTTACCTTTCACTATACACCGTATTGTCCACATCATAAGTAATTTGCATTGCACATCATTCAATACTCATATGATATTTCACATAGTTATATGTAAAAGTTAAGACAATTATGAGTCATCCCCAATTGGGCTAATTAATAGCAGAGGCATTCAACACGAGGCTCGTACTTTGATAACATCAGTAAAAGACGAATTAATTACAAATTCAACACAAAACAAACTACATATATGGACTTAAATGTTAAAGAATCGCTATGTTAGCTATCTCTGTCAAACAACCTTCAGCGTAAGGACGGTATAAAAAATACAAGGTGAAGATGTAAATGTCATTGTTTTTTAATTAAATTGATTGGTCAAATGTTTCAAATGCTTGCCGTTGCGAGAGTCATAATTCTCAGAAACCGATATTCGTGTATGAACAGAATGATTAACGTTGATGAAATAAAGTCAGGTCTGTGAGAATAGAAATATTTGATACTCGGTGATCTCTGCCTACAGCGTAATGGACCCGGGGTAATAATATAACGATAATATAACATTTATAACTTAACATTTGTTTGGTTATAAAACAATGAATACACAATGGTTACATAAACGGTTTCCAAACATCAAACAACTTCAAACAACACAAAATATTTCAACAGGCGTTCAAGGAATCTATTTATATGACTTCCGACGCTACAAAGTAAATAACGAAATTGGAAATAATTCGCAGTCGGTTGAAGGTAGAGAAGAGTTATTGGCTCAGACTGAATTTTCCGTTCTAACCTCGATACGATTTTATAAAATAGGTATTTCAATTCCAAGTTAAAAATGTTAAGAATCCAGCGAATAGTTCGGAACGAATGAGAAATGCTTCCATCGTTGAATTGGAGTTTTATTTTAACAGTTACAATAAAATTATGCGCTTGCAAGACGAAAAGAATCAAATATGTCCTATGAAAACGGGTATTATACGCTTAGATTTAACATGTTAATAAATCCAGGACGTAATTAACAATTTAAAACGTTACATCATTTACTATGAACAATTTTTATATTAACTCAATAACTGATATTTATAATGTTTATTTCACATTCACACATTCATAGAGTATAATGTCTCAAACCTATGAATTCCCGCAATGTGAAATCACCACAACATAAAGAGAACATACGTAGCCCGCATGAATGACAAAAAGTCTTTGAACTTTTCAAATGAATTTATCAAATCGACGGTCTTCAAAGCACGTGACGTACTCGTACGTGTAAGAAACCTGTTAAGTCAGGGATCCTTTACGGCAATGAGCCGCCCCGAAAAAATATGAAAGAAAGACAAACAAAAAACCCACCTGCAGCTGGCACCCCTGCGGCTACTTCTTGTGCAAACCTCGCGATTACACCTTATGTATGACGAAAAATTCTCCACTACACACTCGAGCTATTAATCGCACAGGAACTGTCGACAAAATGCCAGAGAAAGACCGTCGGCAGTCATTAACGATCGCTTTTTTCAAATACTATTATACACGTCGATACGTTTAAAATTGATCCCTATACATATTAGAGGACAACTCACTTTAGCTTGGACACATTTGAACTAGGGGTGCATCTGTTAGCCGGCTGGCCCTCTATTTGTGTGATTTACCCCAACATGTGGCGTAGCGGCAGCAGGGACGGAGTCGGGACTGACACAAATAAGGACCTAAACAGAATAGCTTTTTTATCGTAAACATTCAATTCAACATTAAGATATTGTACATGAGTTTATAACTTTATTATTTTCACTATTAAAACATCTGCAAGCGTTATAATAAAGCTACAAAGATAAATTGCATTTAATGTTAATATGCATATGTAACGTAACTGTAACGTAAATGTAACGAAATACATTATAAGTAAAAACAATACGTCACATTTATAATTAATACATTAAACTTAACGTTAATACAAATATCTGGCATTCCACTAATTGATTTTTACGTTGGCATTTTACATTACATGTTCCTCTTACCTTAGGATATCGGGTAGTGTTTGGTAATGCCCTAAGAAGGAATTGAAGTGACATTCCTACAAAGGAGTCACGTACCAACTGTGGGTGGAAAATCAATAATAAATACAAACTTGAATCGTGTAACACAGCTGGTATGTATGGGCCTTAACAGCGAACGCCGAAAATGAATGACGTCGCATCCGATTTTACAATGATGGCGGCGACGTGCGCAAAAATTTGGCATGAAACAAGCGAAATTTCAAATTGAAATGACCTTTTTGGGCCGAGTTTACTCTTTCACTTCGTATAACTGATATCTATTTGAATAAAGCGATTCGGGCGAACAGATATTGCATGTCCACCAATCCGTGTATAAATTTTTATTAAGTTATTTTGTTATTGTTCCTGATTACATCAAACTGGTAATGTATGTTGAACTTGGCAAGGCGAAGCCAAGACGCAATGGTGTTAATTAGGGTGGGTGCTAGGTGTGTATCCAGAGTGGATAATAGAATAACAAACGAAACAAACAAAATAGAATCAAAAACTAAAAATATCTTGGACAGGTAGCACCTCTGATGACTTCGCAAATCATGAAATACTGATAACTTCGCAAATCATGAAAAACACAGGCACATACATATTTTCAAGGTAATCATTATCGAAGCAGCTTGGTGAAGCACGTTCGTTTCGACTCAGTATTGTTAACGAGGCGTGCCCAGCAGTGGGACGCAAAGAGGATTTCAAGATAAGAGGACAATAACACCATTAACCAGGCTGTCATATTAATCGGTCTTACGGCAATTAGGTCATGTTATGTACCTACAGTAATTATATTATAGCTCAAAGGGTTGGATATTAGATCATATAATTGCATCCTGCGATGACGACGTAACGCATCACGTTCAAGGAGCGTTAGATTAGTTTCGAGTCACTTTAATATCATTACTATCGTGGCTGAATTACTTAATAAAATATATGTATGTTACACAGGAAATATGAGATAATGTAGGTATAATGTAGATTATAATCTTATAATCTTTCAGCGAGAAGAGGAATGCAATTTTCCTGTATGTCTGTATATGTTTACAATATTAATATCATATATGTACGTGTTAATAACTCGTTGAACTAGCGTGATGTTAAAATAATTATTAGGAAAAATCCAGTAGTGCCCGACCCGAGATTTGAACCCAGGACCTCTCGATCGGTAGTCGCGCTTGCAACCAACACGACAAACGACACAGTCAAATGATATGGTAAATCACATGTCTAGTAATAATATATAATATAAAATATATCTGTAGAGTATACACGTGCGTCATATTTCTCTCAAACAGAAGATAAATCGCGTATAATAGCCTTCACGCAGGCCACATAAATAGTGTGACAAATTTCATACAAAGAAAACCCTCTTTTCACTATCTCGAAATTTTATATTCTCTCTCGCTTCTAAATGTTACAGAAATATAAGAGTACTTTTTCAACTATGCTATATTACAGAGTCACACCAATCTATGTATATACTTATTTGGAATTTCTCATATCCTGTCATGATCTACTGTTACACGATGACAAACACCCCCTGATTAAAAAAAAAATAAACATGAGCTCATGAACACAGGCTTAGGGGTACAAAGAGAGCACCAATTAAAAATTGTAAGTCCACCACCGAATCCCACGAACCCCTGTAAAGATAAAAGGGGAGACTCAACACGTGTCAAATTAAATTTGATCTAAAAATGTATCTCCGAGTGATACACGTGGAGTCGCCACGTGTGTGAAGCGATCCGTGAGATTTGAGGGCGGCGCGGTGCAATTTAGTAAAAGGGTGACGCGTTTTGTAACGATTTCCTGTACATCGTCGAGGTTTGACATTGGCTTGCGAAAATATGGTGATTTATCCTTTATTTATGTGCCCCGTGTACGGCAATAGACTCCCCACCTATTCCATAGTGGGACGTAAACGTAACTGGAGAAACGTGAGAGTGTTCTACATTCCTCTGCCTACCTCTTCAGGGATCGCTTATTAGCATTCTCCATCCGTCAAGCCAAGATGATGGTGTAAATATGTGGTAGCCACAACAAAGTCCATACAGACATTTTAAAAGTTCATTTCTCCGTTTTATTGACGATTCAGATTCAGTAATGCATATTCAAAGCGATTACCTCAGTCATGTTATGGTTTTACATTATTGTTGAATCATTCATTTTTGTTTCATTAAATTTCGCCTCGATATCGTTTGATCAAGACATACTTGCTTTTTATCGCGCGGTACTTGAATCAGGAATAAATTATAGAGAATTTATTTCATTCTGTGACGACCCAACATTCATTTCTTTCCGTTATTATCATTGTTTCAATTGTAAGCAATCATAGCTAATATAAAGTATGGCTTGGGATAAATTTTCAAAACATTCTCACCGTTGTGTTGACGTGTCCAATTTAAAACATTGTAAACGAAATATATTTAATTCACATATCACTAAATATAAAAAAAACAACGAGCCTAATTATTCAAGTAGCGGATGATACAAAAACATTAATGAAGTACCGTGGTACTGCGGTCAGGATTTTATTCGCGGCTAGTACATTATAATCCGCGGACGGCTTTGTGCCTGTTTTTGCTCCATTAGGGTTATACTCTCCAATTCCCAGAACCGCGCTTTCAGCCGGATTTAAATCTTTGTTAAAATCACAAGCTTTCGTTTCAGCCAAATCTCTTGTAAATTGCTTGCTTTTCGTTAGAGTTCGTATTTAATCAATTTCCTACGACTTCTCCATTTTTATTCCAATTTAGGTGATTTATAACATTAACATTCATTATGGTCATTATGTACTCAAGAATAGATTTAAATTTTTACGCCTTTTCTTCTATTGTACAAACTCGGTTCCGCTGCTGTTTGAAATGCGCAAGTATAGGTTAAATATAACTTAGTATGTAACCCCGTTATTCTGAGATCCTAAAAGATCTTAAAACTCTCAACGCACGATTCACACAAGCATAATATCTACACAAGTTCGCTGTTATTGGACATTCCAACAAATCAGCAGTCCGCAATCATACATATAAAAGTTCAGACGCCTCAATAATTTTATCTATTATCATCCGACCTTGACGATATGTCGGCTAATAGACGCATTGTTTAACGTTACAGTACAAAGGGATCTAGAGATGTACGTGCAATCGCGGTGTAAACAAATGAAACAATAAAACAACACGGCGGTTATCAGAGACAGTTCGCAAACAATACAGAACAAACTAAGTATACCGCTGAACTAGACTACAGTCCACACTCGGTCATAAACAGTTAAACAGCGCAGGAGACCGGCCGCGTGCGCCGCATACAAACATCTTACACGCAAAAAATTATAGCGGGAAAATCGTGACTAGAAAACACAAATATCGTACAATGTACAAACAAAACAAAAGACAAGGAAATGTCAAATGAAAACGCATTGGTGGTTTGACGAGTAGTGATGTGACAAGGAGATTCAGTGGTATGTGAATTGAAGAAAGTGCTATTAGCGGTGGAAAAGCGACGCGCCGTCCGTCCGACCAGTTAGACAGGTTGATTTTAGTGTACATCTTGAATTGGTATTTGCTAACGCGTTAGGTCAGACGGAGCTAAAAAACCTGTTCTCGCGAAGTTGTTCCTAAAAAGTCATCGTTTATTTTTAGATTCTTAATATGTAAATCTTCACATTTTACGAATTTAAACCCTTTCGCTTTATTTTAATTTTATTAGTATATGCACTTTAACTGTAGATTATTTACAATATTCAGTTGCATATGGTCAGAATATTTTATTAATTGATTTTTGTTATTCGAGGAAACGATAAGACCTCATTCAACTTACAGATTAATTGCACAAGAAGTCCAGGATTCGATTTCTAACTGAACAGATTTTAGATAGGATATATTAAACATCCACATTAACTGATCTGTTCATCAATGGTTAGTTAATGGGCCGAAGCGGGATGTGGGTTCGATTCCCACTTAAAACAAACATTTGAGTAATCAGCATGTTTTCAATGAACGGGCATTTGTTTTATGTATTATTTTAAAAAAGAAGTAAAATATGTGTATATTTACATTCAAATTTTCATTTATATTTGTATAATGTTGTGCAACCGATGTCTGGTTGGTATAGTACCGGCTCTGTCTAGTGTATGACCAGATGGCCGTGTGTAATTACTTCGTAACATCACGCCTGTTACCTCGAAGAAGTTGGCAGAGGAGCGTAGTACACTCCCACGTTACACCAGTTATTTACGTTCCACTGTCCAATATCAGGCAGACCGAGTGCCATACACCAAGCACAAATCCAGACTAAGGCCCTACTAAAAATGTCTACTAAAAAATCTAACATTTAGAAAAATCCAGTAGTAACCAACCCGAGATTCGAACCCAAGACCTCTTGATCGATAGTCGCGCTTCCAACCAAACTTGCCCAATGAGGCAGTATAAAAACATAAGTTACAAAAATCATATCCATTTCACGAATAAGACACTGTAATAATGATAATAATATTTTGGGACATCAAAGGCTGATCCTGTGCTGTGACAATCGGATACCTGACAAATCATATGTTTACATATAAATAAACAATTATATAGATATGACCCGCACATGTAACCCTGCCAGTGTCCGTCTACATATATATAAATTCTATTTACATAACAATTTATCACCATCCTATCCTCGTATTGATTTCGCACGAAAGAGAATTACGTACAAACTTCACAATGTTCCCGAGAGGCTGATAAAAACGTGAGGGTAAAATTTACTATTATTTTCGACTACGAAGTGTATGAAGAAAGTAATGAATGTACAGCACGTCAGGGTATTTGGCACTCTATGTTATCTGCTTACCCCATTAAGGCTCTGGCGTGACTATAATGACAATACTAGTACTTAAACCATTACAACACATAATAAATTTATTTCTTCCATATAAATTTATAAATACTTTGTTATCAATTTGCCGTATCCTTGTATTAATTTAAAAATGGTAATAAATTATTTCGAAGCGAATATACTAGTTTACGCTATCTACTGTTTTTTTGTTACCTCGCTTATAATGATACTGAAAAACAAAATTGCTGGTTTTGTACAAATACATACATAGGTATTTATTTTTCCAATTATATATTATTATCATTAACTATCAGAAAAACAAATGAGACGAAAACGAGAACACTAAATGCACTAAAATAAATTGAATATTATTAGAATCACACTTTAAGATTTCATTTATATTGCATTCATATTGTTTATGCATCTCGCACAAATTAAAACATTATAGTATATACACTATAAATAGTTATATATGTATAGTGAGAAAAATCTGACAGTAAATAAATTATAGTACGTCTTATAGACCACCGTTTTCTTTTATTTATTCAATTTATTCAAACTTCATGGACCTGGCGTCTACAAAATTTGTATATAATTATGTATGTATTCAAATTTCATCTAAGTCGAATGTCGCTGTTTAAATTCACACATAGGACGTATACGAGTATATTGCAGCGGTTCGAACACATCTTTAAAAGAATGAGCGAAGAGCGGTTACATAATCCCACATTTGTTAATATTTCGTCGACGTCAAAACCTGTTTGCCATTTATTTAGTCGTAAAAATTGCATACCTAATATATTTTGCTCTTCGCAGGTGCCATGCTCGTGGAGATTTGGGCTTTGAAATGTGGACGTATTCGAGTGTAGACATACCGAGCAACCAAATATCAAGAAGAGACAGATGTAGAATATATTTCTCGGAGTGTATTGTATGTTTTTGTATATTATTTTTCATTATCTGTGTTGGTTTATTACTGTATCTATTCTTCCATTTGTACAGCACAGTGACAACGGCTGGTAAACTTGTTGAAACGTTGGCTGAAAGCTGAGTGTTTTAAATGAAAAATAAATTAATGAATAATTAATGACCCAGTATAGGTACCTAGTTATATTTTCTGTAGATACTGTGGCAATGTATAATTAACACATAATTTATTCCTGTGTATAATTAATTAATTCAAATTTGCTTTATAGGCTGCAATAATTATATGTTGTTGGTATGTGTGCCAAATAAATGATTAATTGTAATTTGATATGTAAAATAAAATGGCAATCCACCTGAATCGTAATAGTTCTTCTAGTTTACTCCTCGGTGTCAGTAGAGCATTGGCAGATAATAAATTCTTTCAAATAAAATTGTACTCTTATAAGTTTGTATTTTTTGCGATACAATAACAGCATAAGGATACCTACAAGTTAACATGAAGTCGACAAAGAAAATATTAAGACATTTTAAAATTATTACAGTATTTTGTCTAAAATGTACATACGTACCTACACATTTACAAAAATAAAATATTTATTTATTTATAATTTGCCAATTATAAATAAATAAATAAAAATTCAGAGCGGACGCGCCAGTGTCAATGACTGTTAATAACTGTCGCAAAGATATAGTTGCGTCAATGTATTTATATTTGAAAAATAATATCTACGTATTATTTGCTCTACAGCAAGATGCATTTCAATGTAGTCTTCACAAGTTTTCAAACAAATCCCTTATAGTCCTTGAGATATAATATATTCTTGGATTAATATCCGTGTTTTACCTGGGTTTGGGGTGAATGAAAGGAGCCGCTGCGAGCGGCGACTATGTCTGATTAACTATAAATAATAGGGACTGCTTGTCGCACTCTGGATATTAGGGCTAATCCCTTCAACACGATGGCTAAACACTCGACGGCCCTTCTCAAAGCCAGAGAATAGTATGAGCTGTCGATGCAAAGAAGATCTAGGTCCGGGTACAACTATCTAATGGGCGTCTTGACTCTTGACCAATAACCTCCGCACCTGTTTTTTTTCGTATCCAGTATAAATAAGAAATTGCGAACACCTCTTTTGGATCTCATATTGAATAAAAACATTTTATTAATAAGTATTTGAATTTATGTTTTTTGTTCAAAATTTATTAAAACTAAAATTCAGGTACGTCTGTCTCCCTCGGTCTTCCAATTTTTAGTTCCACCTTCCTAAAAATGTCCATTGGCATAATAATTTTCATTTCGTGATCAGTCGTTAGCGATATTAATAAGAAATAATAAGCAAAGTCATTAGTATAATGTTAGATATTTTGTATGAAATATAATTTAATCTCAAATATATTAATTGAAATTTAAATTTCCGTTGTTTCAATGTACACCCAAATAACTGTGGTTTAACGAAGCTACTCGTAGATTGTGGTCATATTAATTTCCAACTTAGATTTTCTAGTAGATATTTCTAGTAGTAGGAGCTACTCTTGTAGATTGTAAATTTCTAGTAGATTTGTGCCCGGTACACGGCTAAAGGTTCTCCCTTATTCTATAGTGGGAATCAAGTGTAACTGGTGAAACTAAGTATTGTGGTAGCACATTACCAAGTGTTCTACCTCGTTCATTAGAGATTAAACGCGTGATGTTATGTTTTTTGTACTAGACACAATAATTAAAAAGACGGATGGTAGCAGCTAAATAAAATCTGCGGAAAGCGAGTGCAGTGGCACACTTTACAAAAAGCCTATATTCAGTAGCGAAACGGTGGAAATACTATAATACATACGTCTATATTGTTATACTATACGTCTATATTATACATTATATGTATTATACATAGTGGTATCGCAAATCACTGAATAAACAAATAAACATTATGTCAATGAACTACTCGTATAGTCGACATCGGGGTCGATATCGCTTAAGTCGTCGAAATTTCTCACAACAATGTGTAATAGCATATAATAACAAAATAATAAAACAAATACATCACGAAACACATGTGTATATTATCTTAAAGTATACGATATCTACTATTAGTTAATTTGCTACTTAAAAACTCTCAAAGCTGTGATTTATTTCTAATTAGTACGGCATACGAAAAATCTGTTATCTTTTAAGTATGTATACGCATGGCTCAGACAACAGGTATAAAAAACGGACAAAGGGTATTTCTCCTCGTGTTTATACATAAATATAATTAAACATAAACAAAGGTTTCTCGTTTAATAGCATTAGATTAACTTAGAAGGTTTCACATAAGCACATGAAAAAAGGTTTCAGCAGTCAACTTGTCTTATTACAACGTTATTTATAACTGTAATAAATTGAATATACGAGTACAAACATGTAATATTACGTTTTCATGATTTGTAGTTCAGTTGTAATAAATAATAGATATAAGATTATAGTTAACAAAATTAAATATGTATTTAATTACAATACTCTATGAATCAAATTTATGTATGGGTATTTTTCATTCATTTGTTGAACCAACAAGATAAACGCTAATACAGGTATCATCAAGCAGAAATTTATATTAAAAGGAAAAATTGGATACACAAGAACGACGCACTGATGCCTTAAGATAATTTAACGTGCGATAATAAAACGTAACATTGTTCCCGAAGAAGTAGGCAGAAGAATGTGGAAAACGATCAAATTTCACCAGTTACGTTTACGTCCCACTATGGAATAGGTGGTGAGCCTATTAATAATGAGAATAAATTTATGTTATTAAAAAATGTATTATTAATTCTTAACGTAACGTATTAATTCTTCAAGTAAAAATAACGAATCATTGCAATAAATTTAGTCAAACATTACAAAATTATAAAAATTACATTAACGCAATAATACTGTAATATGAATTCTAATGAAACATTACTTTTTGCATCATACGTTGCATCTTTTTTAATATTTCGATAATTAATAATATAATTTATTCTTCGTAAATCGGCGAGCATTTATCAAACAGTCGATGGATGTTAGTAGACGAAGCACGTCAGGGTTGTAACAATAAAGATATTTAACAGTTGCTGTTCTCTGCCCATCCCCTATGGAAACTGGCGTAATGATTTGCATATGACGAATGATTTAGCTGTACGGTAATATGGTATAAAAATGTAATGATTTCATACGTTTTTCTCATCTTCTATTTTGGTCGGTCATATGTGCGTCCATTTTTTCCATAACCTTAGTATCAAGTGTAATACATATATATGTAACAACCTATTGATGTAGAGTATAGATAGTATTGTAAGAATGAATTCGTTAAACCCCATCGAAAAGACTTTGCCACCACTAGCATTTTGTCTCCATTGCAGTGTTTACAAGCTTCAAATGTCTGGTAATACTCGCATTGTATACCTGTTCTATTAAATGGCAATAAATTATTATTAAATATTTATTAGAGATTAAAGCATAATTTCATTGTCTCTTTTGTATACACCCAATAACAATGAGCACACGAGATAAAAAGAAATGGTTACAAAGGTACTGATTATCTTTATCAATATATGTAATTACATACATAAATCTCGCTCCGTCTGTAAGATTATAACGAAGATAAGCCAAACACTTTGTTTATGCTTTGGAACAAAACAAAACACTAGCTTCAATGATAATATTTCGATGTTTTGTATACTGCACAGATTCGCCAGACCTATTTTGCCATATATCACATATCAACCCGCACGCTCAGCACGGAATCTGTAAGCAAAAATCCCCTATGAAGTGAGCAATTGCGATCGATACAGGTGGCTTAAGTCCAGCAGGCGACAAAGGCGGGCTGAACAAGAGATTAAAGTCAAGTAGCTTACAGTTAAACAAAAGTGGATTGTGTCGTAGAATCAAAGGACACATAATACCTTTTGCTTCTACTGTAATACAAACCGCGACAGCTGTAACTCACGATGGTAACAAACCGCTACCTACCTCTATTTATCATGTTATGTTGGAATTTTTATCATGGCGTTTAGTTTTACGACCAGGTATTGTTACCATAAGATAGGAAAACACATGAGTATTTAGAACCGGACACATAAACACGGCGAAACTAGGTTCAGGAACGGAAAAGAAGCATTAGGTACTAAATACCAATGTTGACACTGAATAACTAATTCCTTTTTATCTACACTTAGAGTTTATGCCATAATTAATTTGCATAGTCGATCTTATTTTTAATGTTATGCATATTTAGTAAAGGCAATGGTGCGCTGTGACAAATTTCAGCTAGGCACAGCTACTTTTCCTGACTACCTATGGGCAGGAGCGTAGTCGGTGTGAGAAGCTATCTGCGATTCCCACCCCACATGCTCAGCATAGGAACTATGGGCATACCTCTCAAAGAAGGCCCGTGTCTAACAGTGGACTGCACTGGGCTGATGTTGACCATGAGATACGAGACGTGAGAATATCGTAAAGAAATCGCCGCACCTTCGAGTTCCTCTAATGATCTGTAAAACGTGTGAACTGTGGAAACCCGCATTTGAGTTTTTAGTTGTCGTAACTGTTTTATTTGGATAAAAGACCCGTGTCCAACAGTGGATCTAAAAAGGGGCCACGGATAATGATTAGTTTTCAACCAATTCTAGACGGAATATCAACACAATTAAAAATTACGTTCAGAATTAAGTAGCTTTGACCACTAAATACTGGATGATCTGGTATAAAAGAAACCAATTACAAGAGTTTAGTTTGTAAAAAACGTAATTATGACATGCAATAATTGTTTACGATTTTACTAATATTTCACTAAGTCATTAACACAAAATAACAGAACACGAATCTCACCGACAGTGGACTGAGACAGGTTAATGATGAGAATCATTTATGGGCACAGTCGATTGCATTCGAACACGTACATAATTGTTTGGGTAATCACAAGCCTTTACATTACAAGAACATATCGTCACGTACTCTTATAAATGTCAAAAAATTTGAGCCATTACAAATCGTTACATTCAATATTCGCTTAGACATTTTCTCGGCAATTTTAGTGAAGAAATGAGAGAATGATTAAGAGTAAAATTATGGAAAAACAAGATACTTACGGAGTTCGATAAAACAGAAATACAATGGCCAATAAAACTGTTGCATACTAAAACGTGATATTCCAAGAGCATTTCATAAAATAATCACCTCTTGACGTAGGTTACAACTATCGTATAACATTGTTTGCAATAGGAAACCTTTATAAATTAATGAATAAATGATAAATATGTACATGAAAAAATAATGAATATATCTGTGACTTATTGACTTAAGAATCGTATCCATCCTGAAAAGTTAAATACTGTATACTGTATAGTGAGTTTTCCTATTTGAGGTTTCTTAGTTTGAGATAATAAAGTTTTCTTAATTTCTTATTATAGGTATTCTGAATTCAGGAAAATTGTAATAAAATGAAACAAAATAGCTATTGAAACGAAAACAATTCTCGGAAATTTTCATACGTGCGCTTGTGAATTAAATTGTCACATTTCAAAAATTTCATATTCAATATAACATGTGTAGCATAATAAAGTTACGTCGTTAGCGCTGACGTCACTTCGCATTGTATGCCGGCACTGTTAAGATAATTTAAACTGACATTTAGAGATTCCCGACAAATTATCGTTGATGGCATAACGTTGGCTTCCAAATACACGTGGCGTTCGTGGAAAAATAGTAGAATCAAATCACGTTTAACGTCGGTGAATCATACAACGTTATGATGGGACAATGGAGTCGCATTAGGCGAATGATAATTGCATGGAGTCATTGGCAATCAACGTGTTCATAATTTCATCACCAATATAGACTTTAGATATTTTATATTCCTGTTAACATACCTGATTGTATTGATTGCTTATGATCATCGTCATCATCACCTACATCATCATCATAATCTTCCTCATCACCGGGTAGTCCGTTTACGATCCTGGGGGTGCATAAAAGGAGCATCTATTTAATCTTAAAAGCGCAAATCACTTAAGTTTAAAGTAACGCGCCGGGATTTGAGTTCCTGAACCCAGAGTATGAAAATGAAATCTAAAATCTCATTTCCTTCATTCTATTAACTGCAGTCACGAACACAGGGAATATTAAATTCTATTGCACACGCTAAAAGTTAAAGAGCAATCGGGTTGAAATAAGGATCGCGCATCTCTTTCATTACGAAATCATGTGTGCTTTATGATAAAATGTCGCTTGCTATACCAATATACATATATACATGTACCAATCTATCGCCGAAGACAGGGCGCGGTGGCGCTCTTTGGGGG
>DWTO01000788.1:0-18851 GCA_018244755.1 Jemadia pseudognetus | reverse complement strand
AAAATCTAAATTAGAAAAATTCTATAGTGCCCGACCCGGGAATCGAACCCAGGACCTCCCGATCGTCAGTCGCACTTGCAACCAACACGACCAACGAGGCAGTCACTCACAGTCAGTCACACAGTTATTTTGTATTACTTTTTATTTTTTAATGCTTTGCTGCCGCCTCTGGTATTACAATTGCCTACAGCTGATGGTGACCACGTACAATTAAGTGGCAAGTTTGCCTATTTGTCAGCCTCTAAAAAAGGCCAAAAGAAACCTATGCATGTTCTATTAAAAAAAAATCTTTTCGCTCTGATTTTAATTATTTCCCTTTAAGCGATATTTTAAACTTGTAACCAAGAAATCCTAAAATCACAGTCGGTGTTACAAACAAAGCTTCTTTTGGCAAGTCGTGCAAAATAATGAGTTTCGACGTATACCTACAATTGTGAATGTGTTTCTGAAACGTACTCGTACATTCGTGGAGAATGTAATATATGTATATTAATATTCTTTTGTCTCATTGTATGTATATTTAAAAGATTTTTCAACTATTGTCTTTTTGACGCTGGGTGGCTACGGTGAAATGTACTTCGTCTGCAGATATGTCTTTATTTTTGGAAGAAAGGAATTCGGCTGCAGATTCAAATTTAGTTCGATTTCAGTTAGTGTGTAGTCTAAGGTGGGATGTACGTCGTGAGTGGTGGTCATAGTGGGTCGCGGGAGTGTAATGGACTATTCTGTCTACTCCTTCGAGTAAATTTAGGCGTGATTTTATGTTATGTTATTCTTATACATATATACGTATCCATCACGCCAGGTCCCTTACGGGGTAAGCAGAGAGCACCGAGTGCCAAATAGTTCTATCCTTACAGACCTGCCACGCCTCCTCCACTTTCATCATTCCCCTCATACATCATTCTCTTTATTATTATTCTTATTATTTATTGCTTGATGACAGCAAGATCACTAATTAAACATCAATTCCGATTGACTAATTTATTACTATGTATATCGCTTGGTTGAAAATACATTGACATTGTGAAAGCTTACAGTTCATGATATACATATATAAGTGGTGAAATAAATAAATGAATGTGAGGAAGCATCGTCGCGGATAAAACAATGTATTATATAATGAGACTTGACATAATATACCAAGTATGTGGGTAATATAAAAATATGTTTCCACTAATTGGATTACATTTTGAAGAAACAAATATACTTCCCTTATGTTTTCAACGTTTCGTTCACTAAAATCGAAAGAAAATATCAATTCACGTGAATTTTTTTATCAAATAATGATGTAATCTAATACCTTAGACGGAGTTGATGGAAACGTTTCTATTTCTTTCTTTTTTGCATTCCAAGTACTTCGTATCAGCCATCTGTCTTAAATATACTTTGATATTAACGTGACGAGTGTTTTATTCTCATTCATTTGTATTGATGTCTGTCATTTACCGTTGACGCTAGAAATGGAGAAAAAATTCTCTTTTATCTACATTGTTCGAAATGCTTGTGGCCCTGACGCGATTGCTAATTGCAAGTGATTTGAAAAGTAAATCATCGCTGAGTGCCATTGGCTGTTGAATAGGTGACCGCTATTAACAACTTCTACGAGAGTTTCCTTGCTTTGAAGGGTATGTTAATTAGACCGTCCGGATCGGTATTGTAGGAGTCAAATGGTCAATCCTCATCGGACATTTTAAAGCGGTTTAAACAAAGCTTACGAACAAGCTGGCGATAATTTTGGGATAGCAGTGGATTGTACTATGACAATGTTTAGAAGATAACATTTGTATCACCTAGTCCAATTCAATTTTGACGGACCTACGAAGGAACTTGAGAAATAAATGAAATAATAATTATATCTGTTGCTTTTGCTAAATGTGACGTTTCCAATGCGAATAAAATGAAAATACAATATGATTTCAAAAAGCATCTCGATGCGCCAACTTCTAAAATGTGTGTGGCATTATTGTTTTATATTTGGCTTAAAACAAATCAATGACATGTTCTGGGTATAGAACCGATATATAAATGTTCATTAAATATTTGGGGCGAGCTCCCCTGAGCCTATCCATTGTCGGGTCATGCGGACTGATTTAGCTCTGAATAACCTTTAATAGGAAGATTCAGAAATGTATACATTACGGTATTAGTATCTTGTTTAATTTTATCCTTTCCGGAATTTTGTGTTCTGGTTTTATGGGTGTGTTAATAGGAAATCTAATCTAGGAGGCTTTTCAAATTAATTGGAGTTTGGCATGTTACAGTGGTGCCGCAGTGGCTAGTTATAAGACAGCTTTAATATCCGTTTATTACACAACGTAAACAGCGCCATCTCTTGTTGATACATGCAATATAAAAAACGACTTTCATACATTATGTAAATGTATTAAGTACAATCTTTCACCCTTCATAAGACGTTGCTTGAAACAATATTAATTTGCATATTATTCGAAGCCAGGGGGCCGGAGTAGCGAATTAGATTATAATTAGAGACTCCCCTTTGACAATATTCATGGTGTTAAAAAGTTTCCCTACGCAAATATTACTGTTTGGTTGGGGATTTAATGGAATAAAGTACATCGAAAGTTTAGGTACATGAAAATTTGTGTATAACCAAACCTTTACTGAACGTGAACGCAATAATTGGGTAAAACTCGAATTACGGCATAGTTCAAGCAATGTAACGTCCCTAATCAGTTTTATCCATAGATATAGTTTCCTACATCTATGGTTTTATCTTAATTCTACACTAATTAGGTACACTAATCTCTTAGAGAAGAGATCAACAGTAAATACGTACGCTGCCAACTGTTTCAGATAAGCACTGCATCTCTTGCATAGATTTTAGCCGTTTGGCAATTGTAAGTTTTTTGGCAAATTCCTTTTTGAACGTTTCATTATGTATGTATTATAAGTATATTGAAGAAGAAGAAAATCAACCAAAGGCATTGCGAACGATGATTTAAAACTTAACGTTTATTTTTATTACTACTATTACGTCAATTACCCGGTTTAACACTGCGGTTCTCAAACTGTGACACGGATAATCCATTACCGGAAGCATCAATGGCAGGTATGGCGACCGTTAAACGTTTAGAGGGAATTTAGCGCGAACCAAATTATACGCCGTTTGGAACGAATCTTTGAACAAGAACATAAAATTCTATTAGGTTTCAAGTTAACATATTGTTATTTTACAGGTGTACCTAACAATAAAAAATGAATATTACACTTCGTAATACTTGTCTCATCATTATTGCTTTTGTTGTTCTATTGTTGCACACAGGTAGGTACTTGAACAGGACTTCTAGGCCTTATGCCTGGGATAAAAGTGTAGTAGAGAAAGTTTTAAGATATAGTGCTCCTCGCGGGCTCTGTACACGTTGACAAAGAAATGCGGAGATACCAGTTACTGGTGTTATCGCTTTAAATTCTTATAGGCTGATGGATATCAAGGGAACACTTATTGAATTATTTAAACGGCTTATAACTGTATAACTTTTTGAGTCGGACCAGATTCATTCAGTCATATATCAAGGTTGTTGAACGTCATGTGTACGTAAATAAATAAATAGAGAGGTTATGCATTGTTCTACATGGCTTGACAAAGTCGCTCATATTTTTACATTCCAGAATATATTTCTGGAAGTATGCTTAAAGATATTGATAGTACGAGTACATGAATAACTTTGGTTTTAATAAAGATTTATAACTCACACGTATCAGTAATTATACTTTTACAAAATATGCAAGGATTGAACTTGCATTGGACCTTGCTAGTGGAAAGGTTTGTATCCCAGCAGTGTGGAACATACTCATGACAGCCATTTTGTATGCTAAATGACGCGTGCATAATAAAAACACCATTTCATTACATTATTATTTTAATAAACTCTAATTGACTTTTCAGTATGGGTAACTTTAAATTCTTTTCTACACAATTTCAAACTCCAAACTTGACGTACAAAACTGAATATCGAAGTTCTTTTTCGCATAAGTCTCAGGATAAAGTTTTTTAATATAACCTTTGAGGTTTAGCATGCATTGCCGGCAATCGGCTACTCTTATATAATAAGTACACGATTCATAGCCTTAACAGCAGAGGGCTCTTAGACTACAGAGAACAGATAATTTTATTGTGCTTGTCACATAATTATTTGTCCCAGATGTAAATCAAACGCACGACGCCTGGTCAAGCAAACAGGTCTACTAAGCCCTGAACCGGACCAATGGTCCAGTCAATTATTGTACGAATAACACCTCGCCCATATTTCCCAAAAGGGGGAGGCAGAGGAGTGCAGCGTGTTGCTGTTTCTATATACACAAATAAATAACAAAAAAAGTCCGTGAATCCCGCAACCCTACATAAGTAAGGGCACAAGAAAACCTTGCAATATTGTCGAAATCAACGTTTCCTTTAACAGATGGGAAACGACATAACTCGACCTTCGTTACTTGTCAGTAGTATTTATGTTTACGATTGCCGTCAGATTTCTGAATGTTCTTATTATAAACGACAATGATTCTGTAAGACAATTTTTTCATCTACGTCAGAAAGTTTACTTTTAAATATAGCGCAGTGATAGTCTTGTGGTTTGAAATTCAACCTCTCACTCCAGGGGTCCGGGTTTAAATCGGTAATGGAAAATATCATGAGGGAACATCTTAGAGTTTTAAAAATAATGTTTTTAAGGGGGTCTGAAGTCAGCCAACCCGCGCTTGGCCAGCATGGTAATCTATGACCTTAACCCACACCCACCCACCTCTAACTGTGAGAGGAGACTCGTGTTCCAACAGTGGAACGATAAATGGGTCGGAATAAAAAGAGTTACGTCAATACTTTTTGCTTTTTTTACATCCTGGTAATATTTGCTCTGCAACCAGAATCCCACCAGAGTCTGATCAGTGTCTCATAACAGAACATTAATAGACTTCGTGATCACGATTAAGAATTCGAGATCACGATTAAAACTTCGTGATCACGATTAAAACTTCGTGATCACGGGTTTTTCCTGGAACTGAACGGCGACTAGAGCAATAACTACTGTAATGTCCTTATTGAAGATAGCCTAAAAGTAGGAATACTATAAAGATTGTGCTTATTACGTAAATTGAATATTACTTGATTTGCATAGATGAAGCGAGAGATAATATGATATTTAACTCTGTCTTTTATTACAAGGAAATGTAAATGAGAGCATTTAGTTCATTCCTCGTATTTCAATACATTTTCCGTACGACAAATGACGTTCCGGCTTACAGCAGCTAAGTTTCAAACGAGATATATCTATAGATAAAGCGATGGAGAAATGAAATAAAAATCCTTGCATAATCTTGCACAGATCAAATAACCGCAAGCCAACGGCAGAGCTGGAGTTATTATAAAAATAACTGGTTATTTGCAACGCGGCAACTCGCAACGTGAACTAGTTCGCGTCCTGAATATATAATGAATGGCATACGTTACTGAATTTGATGCAGATTAAAATAGTAGGTACTATCTATCGATAGTCTATCTATCGATCGGTACTATCTATCGATAGGTATGTCTATCGATAGGCTCTGTTCCGATTTGAAAGCTATTGTGAAGCACAATCGGAGTGTACTTTGTCAATAGACCATTATGAGTTAGTGACTGACTCGTTGAGTAGTGTTCGCAAGTGTCGAGCCAGAGGATCTAGGTTCGATCTCCGGGTCTGGAGATCGAAATTGTTTTTAGGTTATTCTAACTTGAAATATTTTCTTTATAACTTGAAAATCGGGTTGGGAATCGCAGAGTGCAGTTTATCGCGCTGTCTAAGCTTGTAGCTATTCCTATATACACTGGGGATAAATCCAGCCTCATAGCCACTAATAGAAATTCTAACTACACGACAAACGAGGTAATCTTTTCTAGTAACTGATTTCTTATAATCTCATTTTTATTCGTGATCACATTAATATCCATCAGTTTTCATGCAGCTTCGAGGACACTGGCCATGTTGATCCGATTTTTTGGCATCTACTTTGTAATGACTAAATCGTGCCTCCATATATAAATATATAATTGTGTTATAAAATCCAGACAGCCGCCTCTTACGCTAATTGCCGCCGTATCTAGGAATAAATCCGCTCGCGCCATTAAACATTTTTTAAACAGTAATAGGAGTGACAAAGTAAACGGTACTAGTGTTTCTTACTTTCTCTTTACATTCGTTAAAATTGTTATATTTGTTCGATCAGTGTCAGAGAAATGGTAAATGTACGTGTAATCGTAATCTTTTAAGGAAAAGGTAAGAAGTATGGAAGAATCGGAAGAGCTAAATATAATGATGCGTACTTCGATCAAGTTGGAGACGTCCAAAAAGAAGGGCGGGTCAAAAGTTTCTTTAAAATGGTTTATATTAGTAGAACAGACCAATAGAGGAGTTAGAAGTTTCCAAAACCGGAGTCCATGTATGAAGAGAGTGATGAATGTGGAAGAAGCACGACAGGTTTGTGACAATGTGGTTATTTGGCACTCTGTGCTCTCTGCCTACCCCGTAAGGCTTCTGGCGTGATGACATAATAACAATTATATTTTATATTTTTGTAGTGTTGGTGCGTTTACATATATTAGTCATCCGCGGTGGTAGTTTTTTGCCTTCCGAATCGCCTCTTATGAAATCAGACATGGGAGTTGTGTCCTGGTTTGAGTCTATTTGACAATTTTCCGAATCAAGCTTTGAGAGCATCGGTTACAGATCGAAATCATGAATCATATTATGACGCTATTGTGTATTTACAAATAGTTTCAGAGGTGTGGCCAGTGTTCACCACAATAGATGTTCCAGAAATTTCCGGCACAAAACAGACAATTCAACGCTATCGTGAAGTCAAAGTGAATTTTACATCGCCAATTTAAGGTTTATAATAGCTTGCAACATAAAACTTTTCGTGCCGAGCACCGCCGCTGACGGCTGGGTAATACACAAACAGTTTTTATGACCCTTATGCATACATCCTTGTGGATCTCTTGTAAACAGAAACGTCGAGTTCTTTCTGGAATATTCGATGACAATGCCTATTACTAGATTTTACCGTTGATAATACGTTATTGTCAATTTGTAACAAAATGTTTTACATATCTATTTGATAGATCAACATTAGCCTGTCTCAGTCCACTGCTGGAGATAGTCCCTATGCCATGACATAGGGTGCTTTTACCCATAATCCCCACGCTGGGCACGCGGGTTGTCCAGCGCAAAGTAGGTATGGCTTCTCACACCGCCTACGCTGCTATTTGTTAGACGGATGACCGCTAATAGCCAAATTCCATGAACGTTTTAATGTTCTGTGAGGCAGTTAAAGTAAACAGTTAGCTAACGTTGTAATTATACGTAGTGTGTCCCTAACACTAATTACACTTAGATAGAAGCCAAGGGTATAATTAAAGAACTATTAACGCAGTGGACTCTCGCGCGTCTCTAACGTAAATTTGAGATATCGCCTCCTATCAACGCGACTTTAAAACTACCCACGGGTCTCCTTACAAAACAAGGAGGGTTGAGGCTGCTGTTTTCTACAGTGGTGAAGTGCGGGGTTGGCAGACTTTACATACATTCGATAATATTACTGGGAAAACTGAAAAGGACAGCGACTGAAATTTTATTGTAATAATTTTTTAATTTGATACAATTAATATACAAGTCAGATACTGTAGGCCGAACATACGAATATGTTATACATAACATATGAGCAAACTATTATCGAGATAGTTCAATGTTCAGACTATCAATTATATATGAATTAGGCATATATCTATTATTTATATTTTTTTATTTATGTTATAATTCGCTACAAATTTTTGAAGAATACAATTACATCAATTTTCAATTTGAACACCATAGGAAAAAGCAAAAAATTTGATGATCATGGTGAAATGTAATCATGAAAGTGGTCGCCCTCAAAAGTATGTGTTTTGTTCTTACCTTTTGATTTATAATAGAAGTAAATGATAGCCTATGTATAAGGAATACAGCT
Source organism: Jemadia pseudognetus (assembly GCA_018244755.1). NCBI lineage: Eukaryota > Metazoa > Arthropoda > Insecta > Lepidoptera > Hesperiidae > Jemadia > Jemadia pseudognetus. The sequence continues at coordinate 10,850 of DWTO01000788.1, read as the reverse complement.
GCTCTAGAAATTAACTGACCTATTAACACATAGCACGCCCGGTAATTACATCTCATTACCCAGTTTACGTTGTATCAAATATTCAGAGTTTAATCGAAACACCATTGATATTTGTTTATGCATAGTAATAGTACATGTGTAACTATTATTGTACCGGACGGTATTTACTGAAGCGCAAATATTGAGCGAGAGGTCCAAGTTCGATTTCCTGAAAGAGCACTATCGAATTTTTCTAACTATGAATTTCTAGTAGTACCTATCTCTATATTCATAGCCGGTCTATGGCAATAAGCTCAACCGCTACTCCATGGTGCGACGTAGAATTTAACAGGTGCATCGCGAAATTACACTCCACTGCCTACCTTTTGTGATAATATAGGAATGAATATAGTGCTCTCTGCCTACCCCGCAAGGGACCCGGCGTGATGATATGTATGTATGTATGTATAGGAATGAAGATAAAATATATATACAACAACCTGAACAGAAAAACTTGTGTACCATACATAGAGAGATGAATACAACTTTGTATACACACAACCCCGCGCACACATTCAAAACATTCCGTTGGGTCGTGTATTTAAAAAGTTAGTTAAAACTTCTTTCATTTATCAATAAATTAAGTATTCCCTAATACAAATTATACTACCCTTTTCAAACAGTAAAAGGTTCTGTTTACATCAATATTAACTCTTTTAATTGACTTTTATAATTGTTATTATCAAGTACCATCAAATGTCTATACACAACGTTAGAGATTAAGAGTACGTAGAACTGAAGTAATAATGACCTTGAAGGCGTGTAATATTTGCAACTCGCACTTGGCCAATATACCATACTACGGCCGTACAGTTGTCATTATGAAAGCAGATTCGTGTCCAACAGTTGAACGGCAAAAAGGTAAGTGATCATATTGATAACCAAAAGACAGGCAAACGAATATTATTCTGAAGGAAATATTATCTGATCAAAATTTATCCCCTTACGATTTACTCCGAAAATGAAAATGAAACCGAACACAAACCGCAAGTAACGAAAGGCCGGTACCGGCGGTACAAGCAGCTCCCTCCAGCTAGCTGTTAAGAGAAGTGAAAGATGACAGGGCTGACTCCATTGAGGGCTGAGTAAAGAGAAATTCATTTTCAGCGGGGAATAATTAATAAACGCCAAAAGCAGGAGAGGTTGTGCGCGACCATTTGTTTACAAACAAAGCAACTCTCCTTCACTAACGCCTTTTCAATACGGAAAATCAGGAGCGCGGTTCTCCCGAGCCATTTATAAAATCAGTTTCTTGGGAGAAAATTGAACGGAATAAGCAGCGCCGTGATCCACGTGCCGAATGGATGGAAATTTACGGGGAAGTAATTGCAATTTTGTATATTTTATTGTTGGTATTTTTTATGCTGGTAGAGAAATTAATTAAATTCCAATTTCATAATATGATTTTTTTATTTCATCATGAAGTATATATACATAATGAACTATACTACGTACGAGTATTAATTATAGTATTAATTATACTATTATGAACTGTGCACAGATGGTATGCAAAACCTTTTCTTCCTCTAACAGAAAAGAATAACAGTTTGGTCAGATATAAGTGAGATTTTTCTGATAGTAAAATATATAATTAGTTTTTTTTATATTACTGGTTTCTATGATTTACTGATCCATTAAGCTTAGTCGTAATTAAACGCCGCGAACTATTGGTAAAACTGAAAGATACATATTTTAACACTTGTAAAGATCAGACTAAAAAATAAAGTATGATTTAATTTATTTAACAGTAGGTATATCTATGTACATGTAATGCCAAAAGATTTTACTTAAATATTTGGTAATTAAAAACTTATTAATCTTCAATCCTAAAAAAGGCGTTAATTAACTTTTGCTAATCACACTTAACTGTGTGTCTGTCTGTGTAGTGTAATAGATAATATTTTTTTATGACTAGCGGATTGATTGTATTCAGTTAACATTACATCACGCCTGTATTTATCCGAAGGGATAGCCAGAGAAGTTTAGTACAACCAACCAACAATTCACCAGTTATGTTATAAGTCCCACTAATGAAATGGGGTGACATACACCGGGCGCAAATGTGCCCTGTGGGTGGCAGTATGGCAAAAGTTAAAAAATTAACACGCAGTCAGGATTTCCAGATTCATTGTTTATACAGGTCATTAAAAAATATAAAGATTCATTACAATCTCACGATTTACCAGCTGTATATTCATTTGTGTTTTCAATGAATACCACGCTCATAATCCGTCTGTGTGTAACAGAGAAATCTCTTTGAGACATTACTCACAGATCGTGGGCCTCAAAAGCCGCCGTCGAAATGCCGCACTCGGATTAATGTTCCAATGATGATGCAAATACTCCCATTGCAAAGCACGGATTCGATGTTATAAAATACGTAGTACACCTATTCAAAATGGTTAATAAAAAGCGAACATCGGAACGACACGAAGATACATTGCAGCGACATTTTGAAAAGAAACAACGCGGGTAGTTTATACTGTATGCGAACATTGGCGTTGACAGATTTCTTTTATGGATATTCTTGTGTTTATAATATAAACGTATATAATATGTTACGTAATGTGAATATGTAAATAGGATAAATAAACTATAAAATGATGGGTGGTCTACATATAATATAGCAAGAGCGGAAGAGTTGCTAATGTATTTATCTTCAAAAACTAGGTAAAGTTATGGCGCTTGGGACATAAGTAAAAAGAAAATTAATTTTCCAACTGCATACTGTCCGGCGTCAATAAGCATATAAAATTTTTAACGTAATGGAATATGTATTATTCCAATTTTTTACATTGGAAACAAGCTACCGTTGCTTTGCAGTAGGAAGGGATACCAATGGAAATTTCCATAATTGAACCTAAAATTTGGAATCGTCCGTTGTACTAACTTCAAAATATACTAATCTTTATTCAGGACATTGTAAATTAATTCATAAAACAAACAGAAAAACAACATGACAGGTAAAAGTCCACTCAGAACTCGAAAACAATTTCTCCAGCCCCTCGACACTTCATTAAGAATCGAAAAGCGTCGCCTTGAATAAAAACTGAAATTCAAAAAGGAAACGACGTCAGAAGTCATAAAACTTGAAAACTTATACATTACCGACGTGTTGTACAAAGGAATGATAAGCGAACAGAGATAAATTCATTTCTCGCGATGCGTCTAACATCATTTAATTCAAAATTTGTTATAATTCGCCTGAATGATACAGAACATAACGATTTTTAATTAATAAGCCAATAGAATATATATAGCTCTTTAACTTTTAATATCTCATGGTGTAACTTTGACTTTGGGCTTATATTTACAGCAAGTTGACAATTCGATTAACAAATAATAACATATAATTGATATGTTACATTATCATCATCAAACTCATCAGCCGTTAACGTCCACAGATGGATGTAGCCCTCCACTGCAGGTTTTTGTTTGATATACATGCACGTTAGGCATCGCAGAGCACAGTTTTCCGCGCCGCGTATGGTGCTAGGTATCCGTAGACTGCCCGAGCATTAAAATTTAATCGTACCTAGATAGGCTGTGCCATACTGCGATATCAGCCAGGGCCGCACTTAGTCGGGTCTTACGATACTATGGTTTTCCAGCAAGGGGTCGGAGGTTGCATTTTAACTCCTCCCAACAAGGATATGATGGAATACATACATAAATATTTAAGGGTCCATAAATCTTATGGTATAAAAATGCGCTTAATGAATGCTAAAATAATCCATTCTACGAACGGAAAAGTAACTGCTCGCCGCGTCACTATAGACATTTAGACTTTATCTATCAATTAATTTCATATCACATCTAATCATATCTCAAAAATTTTAATGTAAATTAGTACTTTCTTAAAGTTCACGAACTGTGAATGAGACGTAAGAGGAAAAAACCCACGACGCTGTGTATGTTTTGATCATATTCTCGCTTATAGTTATTATTTCACGTTCTAACATGTCTATACAAAGGCTGAATTCAATTTGCCGTTCACAAGTCCAATGGTACAAGTTTTGGAACTTTTAAAGAAGCAAGCAATAAAATGTAGGCTTCGTTATTTGAGTATAGAGGAATAAGTTTTAATGTGTTCATGGATGAGTAAATTTCGAAGGTTGTATAACCCTTTGACCAAGGTTCCCCGCAGAAATTACTCTTGCGTGTTTTTTTATGGCTAAGCAAAACGACTTAACATTGTTTCCTGATTCAAAGGGTGTGATTATAGACGCAGTAAAATTGTTTTATCGTGTAGGTTATTTATTATTTTTGACATGGCGATGCTGAATAAATGTAGTGGAACTTGTATACGGTTCTTCCGAGGAAGAACTGTTGTTACACCTATTTCTAGTATGAAACAATTGTTGCTATAAAAATTAATGTTTGTTTCTGAAATATATATTAACCAATTTACGTGTATCCTAAAAACGACCGTTTCAGTTTTTAGGAATAAAGAACCTATACCTTGCCGCTGGTGTAATAATGTAAACCGGGTTAACAGCCATCCGGTCTTCGCCGGAAGCAACAAGCCGAATGTCTCCGCTACCTAATAGCAACCGGATCTACGATACATTATGCGTCTTTGGGAACTCGGAACACAAAAAGTTTATATGCTCAGCATGTGATACCTGCATTTACTCGTATATCGAAATTTATAGGGAAACAAAATGACAATGGTAAATACAAGGTGTTATTAGTAGTAATAATATAATAGTAATTATATATCACTAATAGTATAAATTGATTGCGTCGTTGGTCGTGTTGGTTGTAAGGGGGCGACTGTCGTTCGGGAGGACCTGGGTTCGTTTCCCGGGTCGAGAACTGAGATTTTTCTAATTTAGATTTATAGGTAGACAATTTTAAAATAAGAAGAAACTGGAATCAGGCAAACCACACGTAAGTCATATTAACCAATTTATTTAAAAAATATGCCTTCATTTTAATCAATCTCTCGCGACGACGGACCGAAAAGGTAACGACTTACATTACCATGAACAAATCGTAGCTGATATAAAAGCGAAGCACGATAACAGCAACATTTACGATTCTAGTCAAACTTGGATTTATACAAAAAAGTTGAAAAGGAACCTAAACGAAAACCCCTAAGTGGGAAGAAAAGTTGACAGTAAAATAAACAAGACGGGATCTTAATTTGAATATCTTGAGTCTTATCAGTTCTGTGTTTATCGAACTACTAGCTCCTACTCCTGACTTCGTTCGCGTATTAAATTTATCATATCTAATATCTAATATCCAAACTTATATGGTTTCCTCTCAGGATTCAAAGTGTTGAAACCATAGTCTGTCACGCTAGGAACATTTGAGCTGCCAGACGCTGAGGTTGTATATTAAATGTTTCAAAATATATGCATAATGTAAAAGCAATAGATGGTTAATATTACATACTTTTAGACAATTGTCTTATTTTGGAAAATGATTGAAGACTTTAAGTTGCCACTATTCTTATTTCTGCACTAATCAGATTTAAGCTCCTTGGTTCGAGTTCGATAGGTCTGTAAGCAGATGTACTATTTGAAATATTATAATGTAGTTATCGAGAGTAATTAAGCCCTTTTCATTGTGATTGCAAACCGTCAAGCATTGAATGAGCTGGCAGATCGCGATAGCGCGGTCTGCCTAGGCATAGTTAGATGCCCTGGCCGGGTACAGATATCAGCGTAACTGACACCAGAATCAGTATGCGATTCTCCGATTCCCGATCCTCATGACAAGCATGTGAATTATGGATTTACCGCTCAAGGGAAACTTAGTTCAGCAGTAGACAGCAATAAGCTGATGATTTAACTTCTTATTAATTTAATACAACTTGTTTTATTATGAAAAACATTCTTTTTTATCTAACATGTGCAAACCATTTCATAAAGTAATACCATTTCAACAACCAGACATCAACACGAACATTTGCAAATATAATGTTAGCTAAGATTGACATGGGTCCATCTTGTCCCTTCTCAGATAGAACTTGTCGAACCGTTAGCAAGTTTATTCGATAGTAAAGGTAATGGACTTTCAAATTCCAAACTTGGGTACTGTGTTCTGACTTGTGTCTTTTGTGTTCGGCTGTCTGAATTGTTTGGGAAGATTAGTTTTCTTTCAGCGTGTCATCTTACGGCTTCCAAAAACATCTGGTTCTCACTATTAAATACCTATTCAGCAAATTAAATTTTTGACTGCAATTAAGATACATAGTACATAGGTCACAGTAGAAAAATCGTTTTTGACACGTAATGTCTGTTGATATCACTTATGAAGCCACGAAGACAAAATTGAGGTGAATGAAACAAACAACAAAAATAGATAACGAAAAAATACTTTTAGAGACGTGGCAAAAGAAGAGAAAACTGCGTGATGTTAGTTTGGACTTGATATATTAACAGAAAAGAATAATAAAAACAAAGTTACTCTTCATTTACAACCATTTAATGTAAAAACTAGTTACACTGTGCTAAAGATAATATAATTTAGAAAAGGAAATTGGAAGAGAAAAACGTGTTGTTCCTAATCCGTCGGAAGTAAAACAGGGTGGTAGGTTAGAAATGCTAGAGCAGGGTAAGAGTAATTAATTTTTCATTTAATAATTGTGTATGTATCGGCAAAACTTATAGTAATATTCATACAATGTTGCGACATGAAACTCATGAAGGAAGATAAAAAAGACATTACTTCAAAGTAAGAATTCGTGAATAGTTTGGTTGCGTAAATAACTATGTTTGCTTTGTAAATATTATAACAAAGACAACTTGCAATAAATGAAGCCGAATTTATACATCCTTTTTGAAATAGATGTTATAGTAGCTTATTTTACTTTTACTAACAATACATCCGATAATTTTAGTAAACGTATACAAAGAAATGAAAAAATTGGCATATTAAGTGGATTCTACATAACAGGAAATGTCCCGGCATTGCCTTTTACCAGGATCTAAGCGTTTATGTAAATCGTACATCGTATTTACATCAAATACAATTCGAAATTGAGGCAGAAAGGATGTAGGCAGCAGTAGGGATAAATTCGTCGCAATATCATTTGCTCGGATAGGGAGAATCAAATTTTCTTGCTGTTTCGTAAAACAGTATTTACAATACTGTAAACGCCAACATAATAACCGAATCTCTTAACTTATCTGCTAAAAATAAAACATAATTTATATGAAAAAAAATTGTAATGAATGTTGTACGTAGTGTTATATAAGGAAAAATTACGCCTGTAATCCCCGAAGAGGTAGACAGAAGTGTACTAGATTCTCATGTTTAACTATTTACGTTTACGTCCCACTATAGAATAGGTAGTGAGTCTATTTCCTTACTCCAGGCACATAGACAGACTCCAGGCTAATACTAGAAACTCTAAGTTTATTAATTTAGATAACTTATGTTAATTCAATATAATAATACATTGTTTTAAGAGATACGGCGGAACATTTTTTTTGACGGATCAATTAATTATAACAAGAGAATAACACAGGCCCACAATCTCAAATGGTTACTACCGCCCGTGCCCATCTAGAACCGATCTCGAACAAGACTGCTTACTATTAGTTACATTAATCCAGTTAGTACCCTACAGTAAGCTGAGAGTGCAATATATGTATTGAGCGTAAAATATATTGAGCGTGCAATATATCGTATTTAACGGTACTGTTTTATCTAGAAGGCCTTAAATATCGAATAATGGCACTTTATACTTTAAGGCCATGCCGATCTGTTTTATGGCACTATAATATGTTTTAGGCATATAATGTATTTACAAAGCTTGTATTATTATTACTTTTTTATGAAACGTTGAATGATTGAAACATTTGTAACAATATTAATATTTATAAAATGTATATTACATATTTGCAAGCGTTGTGACAACCCTAGCAACGTCGGCCTTCATAATTAGCGGTTTAAGGTAACGGGTGCTTCGTGTTGTGAGATTCATGTCGTTCCGGTCGCGTTCTCGCTAGACAACCCTACCACTGACATATATTCTCTTTCCAGAATGTTCTTAAGCGACTATATATATCCTGGTGTGAATTCGGCCATCTCGCACTTGGCTAGCCTGGCATACTGGGTACTCATCCTTCCCATTTCTGGGTGGAGATCCGTGTTCAACAAGGGAACAACTAAATAATTAATGATTATGACTTTTGATACTATATAACATAATCCTGTATTTCTTAGTTTCCACTCTATATTATACATCCCATAGAATAGTGGGTATGCCATGCACTGGGTAGAAATACATACTTCGAGCTGCTACTGGAAATTTCAAGATAGTAAAACCCAATCATATTTTGACCGAACTGGCGGTTTAAGGACCTCTAGCCTAACAGTTAAGCTTGTTAACCACTAGACCAACGGGGCAGTTATGACTATAAATCTTAAATAAATTTTAACTGAGATATACGTATGTTAATATAATATTTTGCTCAAGAACAGAGCAAAAAATTTCATCAACTACATATAATGATCGCCTCTGATGTTTAAATAATTATTTTTTCCTCTAACGCGCAAAATGTTCACTGCAGGCATAATTTTCCCAACGTCAAAAATATAAATCATTTCATGTAGGTACTACAAGCCTTTACAAACAGAATTTAAAAGAAACGCGAACAATATGTTGTAACGACCGTTCAAATATATTACATGACCTGAATGTGGAATTTCAGGTCTCCCGTCATCAAATATTGACACGTGAATTGCAACTCGCTTTTGTACCGATGTGATTCGTGAATGAGATATTAATTTTTTATTTATATATCTATACTACAATAATGGATCAGAATTTGTACTTACAAGATAAACGTAACATCACGCCTGTTATCCTCCAAGAGGTAGGCAGGCACCGATCACAAATCCAATAGCAAGTAATATTTAAACTTAAAACGCACATATTTAAGAGGTGCGCGCTAGGGTTTGAACCCGGTCTCCCGAAGTGAGAGGTCGAATTTCAAACTAGGCTATCACTAGTGTATATTGTACATGGTGAGAATACCTATACACCTCAATGTTTTTTAAAGTGAGTTATGTCCGCAATTCGTAGTTGGCCACGATAGCACACTATAGCCTTAACACTTCTCATTAAAGTAGGAAAATAGTACCCATTGTGTACACACGTAGTGTAGTACACGGTAACCAATTTGGTGGTGATGATGATACATCCAGAAGTAATTCCCCAGGTACTTATAATTGATTATAGAAAATAACCAAATAATAGAATTATTCCTGCTGATTTCTATACTATCGCGTCTTTAAATTTAAATAGTTATCGATAAAACTTGAACATTTGTTGAGTCTAGATCTTTGGAGTTGTTCAGAACCTTATAAACACGATATTTCTTGCCGCCAAGTGGAGATAAATAGCACACATTCACACACAAAATAACAAACGTCGCGTAAGAGGCCATTTCAATATATTTCCCCTTAAGATTACCACTCGAAAATATTCCCGAAAAATTCCCAACACGCCCTACGAACATAACTTGTCTCGATGAAACTTGAATATTTTATCGAACTGTTTGTTGGGACATAGATGTCGGAAATGTTTGGCAAGTCAGTGCACATTAGAGTTTTATGCACAGCGAGCACATAATAATTCGACAACAATTGATGTCGGAGACAATTCTACATTCCAAATATTCTTTTGTTACATAAAATTTTGCATTTCAAGACGTGCAGTTCTACTTACAATTATAGTTTGTCTAAAGTGATCCTATAAGGGAACTAGGTCTACGATAAACAGAGACAAGCCAAGATATTATTATAAGATGTCACGAAATATTTCCGACATTGAATATGCTGCAGCCATTGCTTATCCTAAAATGTGACGACGTAAACATGGCCTTTTACCAACATAACTTTGTGTCAATGAGGCCTGAATATTTTATCTAGGCATTCGATAGTATTTTGGAATTTGCATTGTTGTGAGTAACGTTTATGTAAACAATTTTGTTCGTACGGTTAATACTAAGATCAGTAAACTAAAAAAAATGTAAAATTAGAGATGATATTCTAAATCCCAAAATAATCCCAAGGGCAATAATGAATCTTCTAACTTGGTTATATTTGAATACAACGTCAAGAAAGTCGTAGTAAATTAAATCCACTTGTCGATATGTCTCCTGCTGACTCATATTTTGTTATAGTATTTAAATGTACTCACCTGACATCTTCCGTCGATGCACATATCCAGACTACCAGGTCTGCATCTTGTTCCATCTGACACCCTCGCTGCTAGGACCGCCACCACGACGCGATCGTCTTCATCCAAGGATACCGTCTGAGGATGGCAATATATCTTTATAATTCTAAATAACTCTTACATATGTGTAAGAGAGTTACTTATACATAACAGTTTCATACAACAAGGTCATAACCTTCCATGGAAACTGTTATGTATAAGTAAATAAAGTCGGGTATGGTTATTTTTGGTCAGATACACTAAGAATAACTTACCGGTTCCGGGCGCTGTCCAGAATGTTGAGGGGTACCTCTGCAGGTCAAGGCGCAAGGTTCTGCATCATCTCTATGAGCTCTCCAGTGGAAAAGTTCCCCGCCATAAGGGGTGTTGTCATGGGCACTGCATTGCTGCTCCCTCCAAATGTCCTCTTCTAGAAGGGAGATGTTGCCGCGACAGGGCTAGAAGAAAAAAATATTTTCGTTTTCGGTGTGTTAAAATACCTAACTCTCTATGGAAAATACAACGTAAGGCTTATATTACTTTTCTTGTTAGTTGTATAAATGTAGTACATTATATACATATGTATACTAGGTAGAATTAAATCCTTACACACGCCGACGAGCTTGTG
>DWTO01000787.1:0-18858 GCA_018244755.1 Jemadia pseudognetus | reverse complement strand
GTGGCTGGCAACGGTTGAGCTGTAGATCGAGCTCCGCGGAGTGTTTCTAGAGCGGCCTAGTTCCAGCAACGGACGGGAATCGTCATCAATCTTCATTACGAAAGAACAATGACCGAATCTCCCTTTTTAAAGTATATTTTTACTTTATACAATTATAAAGGCATATTTAGGTAATAAATTGTTATTATCTACACCATCACATCTGGACCAAACATCTAAATAAATATATACATATAATGAAAATCATACAAAAAATGAACTATAAACGAAAACAGTATATTGATGGAACTATGAAACCCCAATTTAACTGTAAATATTAAGGTACAAATAGGTATATTTAAGAACAAAGAAAGTAGGACACCAGTTTTCATGACGACGCAAAATCGATGTTGAACATATTCATCTTTTAAGTGCAAATATTGTGTAAATTGGACAATACCTGGCGGAGTCTGCAACTTCTTTAGCTCCGCCATCTCCACATCTTCCTTCCCGCACATTTTTGTGATAGAACAAAGCGAATTATACTAGTAAAAATATTTTTTTTACCGGAAGCGAACTGACGTTGCGAACGGGAGTACAGGACTACATCGGCCATTTTCGTCAGGGTGGACCTATCAAGCAGCGATCTTAAACACAGCGACCGTTAATCTTATCAAATTTCCCAGATTACAGAAATTATTTATAAAAACTTGTCTCGATGAACAACATTCAGTTGTATAAAAATATATTTTAATATAAAAAGTAATAAAAACCCAGTACGACCTACAAATTATTTAAGAAACATTAAAAAAATATATTTTGCATTTAGGAATGTCAGACAACCATGCTTTTTACGTAGAACAATTTTACTTGGCAATTTATCCATTTGAATACTATTATATTGATTAATAGGAAATTAAAAAATTATTACTAGAATTCTAAACAAATATCGGTACCTATATAGGTACATACGATCAATATGTTCCTTGCCAATGGTTATGAAATCTTTTTGACAATGCCGTGAATGGTGCGGTATTAATCGCGGTATTAACCGTATTAAATTATTAAATAACAACATCACTTCCTGAAATAATATTGTCCTTAATTATAACAACACATATGTGAAACATTGAAAACCTTTCATTTTATGTCAATGTCGCGATCTCAAGTAATGTATATACATATGTCTGTATCTGTCAATAAAATATCCCTTTAACGTTTATTCAGAGAGTGCTTGTTAAGAAAACTGTCCTTGTATACTTCAAAACGCACTGTCAATTTTTCACGTGTGATTTAAATTAAGAAAGTCTTATATACAACTTTATATATATATATACTGAAAATTTTGAAAATGACAGCCGGGCACGTCATCCGCATTCCAGATCACTGAATTTCAACAAACGATGTCAAAGTAAAAATAAATGTTGGGATTGAACTAACATTAAAATTGTTGATAAACTTTTAATAGTTTATTCCTAGGTATATAACTACGACATTTACAATTCTAAGCGTAATTTTAAACATTGAACGGAAATTTTGAAAAACCATAGCTCCAAAGCTCTAGCGGATATCGTGCCGTGACCTTGGTTGTATGGACGACTACAAATAAAGTATTTGGCCCTGCGTTTCAATAGGTTATTTTTATTTTAATATCTGATAATATTCACAATATAAAGCTAATATTCGACCTTTCAATATGTGATAGTACGAATTGCACAATATTTTTTTGTATACTGCGGCAAAATCTGGCTAAAACTTCAAAGTAATACGAATTATTTTACGGTATTTTGTTTAAAGCTGTATAAATGATTGAATCACCCGTTATTTAACCGAGTCAAGTAAAATAAAATTGGGTAATTGAACAACAAAACATTTTACTACTATTCACCAATTTATTATCTACTCCAGAGCGACATCTATTGCATATTACAAAACACTTCGAATTAAGATCGGCCGCTACAACTTGTAGGGGGGTACAAATTGCGCTAATATTTAGTTCGAATAGTATTTGTATTTTAATTCACTAAATCTCTCACAATATTCTCGACAGAATTTATGTAACAAATATTACATTAGTTTAAAAACGAAATCAACCGCGACACACCATTCTAAGAGAATCCCTATAAGCGCTTCGACAATATCGACATCTATGAGAACAAATTGAAACTATTTAACTGAAAAACTAATGGGCGGGACTGATCTTTCTTATTAAATAAAAAACGGTATGGCAACTCACCTTCCTTTATTTAAAATCATGGCTATGAAACAAAAAATATAGCAATTAATGAACGAATCGTTTAGATAAAATGTATATTAAGAAACAACAACATTGCATGCTGTTCACATTAAATTACATTAGTGTACCATCTACATTCAATATTAATAACTACTAAATTTGCTGTAGATCAATTCTAATACATTGTGAAATATAAATCTAAAAAACAACATGATAATATTTAATATAGAAATCACATCGAAGAATATTATGTAATAAATTCACTGACAATACACAAATATATCAGAGTCCACTTTAACAGTCACATAAAAGTCCAACAGTCCTCTCTCCTTTCTGATTCACGATTCAATCGCAATGCCCTTTAGCATATCGGCTATACTTTACGTTAATTTTTTTTTGTCAGCATTTAAACACAGGCTTGTGTTATGGCGCCTTCAAAAGTTGCCTTTCAAATAATTCGCTTTAACTTACGAAAAAACCGCTTGAAGGGAGCGTCGAGCTCCCGCTTTAGTCGCTAACAGAATGACTGTTCAACCATCTCTACCAAGCGGGCACCGAATTCGTGAATGGAAATCTACTCGTTGATCGGGATTTCTGAAAGTTTCAAACAGTTGTCTAAGTAGGTCACGGGTATAGTATTGCGAACCTACCATGTGACAGGATTGTATTTATGGTAATTGCATTTGTTTCTGTCTCGTTTTCACCTCTCAACCGCCAGTCATTCGCTCACCCGTCAGACAAGGACGACTATAGTGGCTAGAGAGACTAAAAGACGTCGTAATATCACGTGGTAATTTTGCGTACACCCAAACGAGCTAATCTCATTTACATACGTATATCGTATAAGCTACAAGCGAACATGTTTACGCTTTGCTACAATAATTTTTATTAATATTCAAAAATTGTAAATTTCAAATTTACTTAATATATTTGTTCTTAAACTTCGTGGATATAATTTTATTTACTGCATTTTTTAAGTTGTAGCTAATAATATAGGTACATATGTACATTTCTTTCGATTTTAACTCCTCGAACTGGCGGTCTGATGTATGGGATATCATGGACATTTTTACGACTAAATGTCTAAAATCTTATAGACATTGTGCGCTCCTCCAATTAGACTATAAAATGTGTACAATGCTCACACATAAGAAGCAAAAATAGTGCTTAAATTAAAAAAAAAACAACTAACTGTAGTCTTGGTTTAATGCACTTGAAAAACGTTTAATAAGTTACTTATACGTAGACATACATAAATATGAAACAATTATAGCATTATTTATTGCTCTAATGATTCAAAGCAATTGTCCTACTAGTAGAATATATAAAATCACTAACCATTTACAAATATTATCCCCATATCCCCATCCCCATTGACTGGCCCGTTGGTGCAATGGTTAGCAAACCTGACTGTTGCGCCGGGGATTGTGGGTTCGATTCCCACCCAGAATAAATATTTGTGTGATGAGCACTGATATTTGTTCTGTGTCTGGGTGTAAAAAAATATCTATTTAAGTATATATTTATATGTATACATGTAGTTTATCAGCGGTCTGGTTACCATACCACAAGCTCTCTTGATGCTTACTTTGGGATCAGATGGCCGAGTGTGGAGATGTCCCGAAAAAAAAAATATTTTGCCCGCTTCTCTCTCTCGCTGCAACGGTAGAAATATTATAGAATATTCTTACGTATTATTAAATAAATGTTACGCTGTCGCGCGTCATTGACATTGTATAGGTACATGTACCTACCTACACATTCTTCTTAAACCAGTTCTATGAATCTCTAATCCTTAATATGATCCTTAATTGGTTACTTCGATCTGTCAAATATTGGTATTCTCTTCGGTTTCACCTCGTTTATTTTTAATTGTTTCAAGCGAGCCATATTTTTTAAATGTTATGCTTTGATGTATGCCTCGTTGGTCGTGTTGGTTGCACGGGCGACTAACAATCGGGTGGTCCCGAGTTCAATTTCCAGGTCTAGCACTAATAAATTTTTCTAATTTAGATTTTCTAGTAGCGGCTCGGAGTCTGGATATGTAGCCTTTATAGGTATGGTAATAGGCTGACCTCCTATTTCATATTGAGACGTAAACGTAACTAGTGAAACGTGGGAGTGTTCTACATTCCTCTGCCTACCTCTTCGGGATTACAGAAGTGATGTTAAGTAAATCTTCATCTAAACCATGAATATTAATCCACTTCAAGTAGGTAGGTACTTCTAATCTAAATCGTCTGTTTCTTAATGGTTAATGTTTAAATGTTAAAATTATGTTTTTAATTATTTTTTTCCGTATCAACTGGTTAATTATGATAACAAATCAAATTTCGTTTTTGTTTTACGTAAAAAGTAAAATCACGACTGTAATCAAATACAGTGATAGACAGAGGATTTTAGTAGGTATAAATACTCCTAATATTCACTTATTTATGTTCGACGTACGATTATCAAAAAGGAGTGAGCATTGCTACTCGTATATCTACCAAATACAAATACAGACTTACGAACCATAGAGTTATTTATATGTTAGAAAAACCCGGTAGTACCTACATTACCTGACCTCGAATTGTTTCTTATATTATAATCAATTATAATAAAATAAATAAAGTAAATAAATGGAAGCTTTTATTTTGGTAATTTCTATTAATACGTAGGTACCTACATATTGTTTACATTTACAAACTATGTCTATTTCTTAATATGGTGTAGGTACCAATTATATTATACAAGTTTTGTTAAATTTAGATTTAATGGGGTATGATTATATTTTGTAGCAAACTGATCGTGCATCAATCCGTTTCGGTTTTATTATGCTTCATGTTTTATTTACGTTAATAATTAATTGTTTTAATTGATTTTATTTAAAAAAAATTGCTATCTGACTCTTGTAAATTTTTTTCAAACATTTTTTCATTCCTTTCCATTTATTTAAATTTCTGTCTCATAAATAGCCAGTTTAATGAAATTCTCTAGTTTGTTAAGGTTAGTTTAGAAGGTGGTGGATATCCCTAACTCGGCGTTCGCCTCCTCCGCGCATTCATTGTAGGTACTTATTTCTGTCACAATACTAGCGGATGTTTACATTATGTTCATGTATCCTGTCCACAGTACAGAACCCAGCAGATATTTATTCGTCGCCCCCTATACTTAAGTAGGTAGTACTATTGTGGTCTTATCAAAGGTCAGTATATAAAGTGACACAAATGTTTTTGTCGACGACTTCACTTTATCACTTTTTATTACATCTATCAGTAATTATTTAAATTTACGTTCACGTTTATTTTGGAATTAGTATTTTATTAACAAATTACCATCTGATACCTATGCTAGTATCAGTATGCAATATTTTATGCGGGACCGTAAGCGGACTGGCGCCTGAAGTTATTTGACTTTCACTAGCCAATGGAGGGAAGCTGTTTGCACAAATACAGCTGTACCTAGTATACAGTTAGTTTCGCTCATAAGTTGCATAGTGTATCAGCGACTTAGGTTAATATTATTTCGATTTCCAGCTTTGCAAATTTGAGAAGCATGGTGTAATAAAAATTAAATAAAAATAACATATATCTTACCTAACTTTGTACTATCCAGTTTCATATATCTCAGTAAAATTTGTAATCATATAATTTCATAAATTATTGTATCAGGTATGATAAGGGCCTGTACATTGAAAATAATCGCTATTTTACTTCTGCTGCTAAGCAGCAGAAGTAAGACTACAGTCCAGTATCTACTTGTAGTCTTCACCCGGTTTGTTGTATGATTTAGGTACTCTAATATAAGCATTTTCAACTTTTATATCTTCGGAAGCAACATAGCATCTTCGGTGGATGTCGAGAGAAACTTCGTAATATGCGTGTTGGTATGTAGGTACTCGTATAGGATGCAGTAGCCATGTAGGCAGCTCAGGTGACCTGAACCACACCGCAGTCACTTACACAACTAAACAGAACATGTATTAGTGTAATTATGAGCAGTGATAGCGTAGTGGTTTGAAATTCGACTTTTCGCTCCTGGAGACTGGGTTCAGACCCTAGCGCGCACCTCTTAACAATGTGCGTTTTAAGTTTAAATATCACTTGCTATTGGATTTGTGCCCGATGCATGGCAATAGGCTCACCATCTATTCCATAGTGAGACGGAAACGTAACTAATGAAACGTGGGAGTGTACTACACTCCTCTGTCTACCTCTTCGAGGTACAGGCGTGATGTTATGACGTTACGTGTTAGTGTAATTCTGACAAATTAGTAACTAAGGTTTGTTCAACAGTATTGTTGTAACAGTGTTTCCTCACAATATTTTCTTTCACTGTTACAACAAGTAGTATTTAATCTTAGAACACACATTTATATGAAATGGTGCGCTCCAGGAATCGAACCCAGGACCCTAGGAATGAGAGGCTACATTTTTAACCACTAGGCATACCAGTGCTATATCACTTGTTTTAGCGGTGTATGGAACATATGTGTAGGTATATTGTATGTATAGCTGTGTACAATCGAGTTGAGTTGAGTAAAAAAATCAATATAGGTATAAAAAACATTGATGTATGAAGAGTTTGTTGAATATTAAAGAAGTATGTTAGGTATGTTAGGGTTGAGACATTTGGAACGTAGGTCTCTATGCATATTCCATAAGAGCTGGTGTCACGACATAATACATACCTACTAATTAGTGTTATTCCCTCAAATCTCCAATACTGTATTATTTACCTAGTTAAATATTGATTCACTGTTTTTTAAAGTATCTACTATTCTTAAAACCACCAGACATTGAGTTCGCTCTTTTTAATTCTCTGGATTTACCATCTTTACTAAGCTTATCATGAGGAGGATGTCCAACAAACTATAGGTATAACTACTACCTACTTATATCATCATGCCAGGTCATTATGGGGTAGGCTGCGAGAGGCTAGAAACAAATATCTCTCTATCCTTGCAAACATAACGTGATTGTATTCATCATTCCATCATCACCTCCAAGCCATGTAAAGGCATCAACGCAAAAGCCGTCCTCCGCCCTTCGATGGTTCCCTGACATTTGCTTTGCAATAATACATCGTTGCGACATCTTTATGGTATTATTCTGACATCTAAACAGTTAAAATGTTTATGTTTAAATCTGAACTGAATAGATTGAATGAAAACTATGAAATTAGTAAAAATATCTACAGAATCGTTCATTAGTGGTCTATGATATTAATGTACCGTCACCATGCCTGCAACCCTGTAGAGGTAGACAGAGGGGTGTGAGATAACAGACACAATGGTATTCCATTGTGGGACGTAAACACAACTGGTGACATATTTCCATAGGTAGGTACACCGGAGACGAATCCAGGCTAGAGAGAGTAAGTCTAGTAAGACATGCACAACCACTCGACCAACGAGCCAGTCAATATTATAATGTCTATAATATCATTTAGAAAAACGGTTTCGCTGTGATGTGTGGTTAATCGAGTAGACACATTGGTCAAATCGTGCTATGTCACATTATACGCAATGCCTACGACATTTATTTATGTCGTATTCTCGTTATGCATGTGTGCGTTGGGTAAGGATCTGTCTGGTATTGACTTTCTCTTGGAAAAAGTTTGTTTTGAAATAAAGCTGTCTACGCATAAACCACGGACGTAAGCGATGCCTTTGATAGCACTTAAAGACACTGTTAACGAGTGTACTGCGGCTTAAAGTATATAAGTAGCCTTAATTATGCTTAGATCTATTTATTTTTAGACCTTAGTAGTGATAACGGGAACATATTGGTTCTATTGAACTAATTATTTTTCCGATTTAGAGATATATCACTACAGTTTACCCTCAGCTGATCGGAGTAGTTATTAAAATAACGCTCGGAGGGGACATATTACGAGTTAAATTTTCGGATTCATCTTTTTATGGCAATTTCATAGGGAATGTACTACTTGATTATGTTGTTTTTACATCTTAAACAATCTATATTAGATATAAAAATGGGTTACAATTACCTAACATTAGTAGGTAACCCACATAGGTATAGTTTTTGAATGATTATAAACAGGTTTCTGGAATTCCAATCAACTATTATACTTTTTGCATTTAGAAAAATGGATGTTATAATATAAATTCCATAACATATAAATTTTTGAGATAATATTATAGGTGTATTTTCAGAAATGATACGGTAAAACGATTAATTATCATTAAGCATTTTTAATAAACAATTTCATTGTGAACAATACCTAATTTTATTTTACAATTATTTGTAGGTAGACATCAACAACTTTTTTTTCTATTTCGAATCAAGGAACGTTTTTCTTTAAGAGTTTCTTTTTGTTGTCTTATTCCAGTGCACATGTGTTTTTGTACCATTCCATTAAACATTATTATTTATTATGTAATCTTTTCACCCTACATCTCGTTATGAATAGATTGATTTCTATTATTAGCAGACTCGATTGTGAGAGAATACTCTCAAAATATTATTCCTTCTATTACATGCAACTGTTCACTACCCCTATTATCAATAATGAGTACAAAAGAGCATCTTGTAAATGTACAATAAAGCATTTTTTATTATACTCACAAATAAAAAGCATGCCAAATGAGTACCCTGTACACGATAATACTGAGTTATTATGATATTTTATACACAATATCATAGTAAAATAACGAAGGAACTTGCACAAACACGTAGTTTTAACAGATTTTTTGTTGAATCTCGTAATATTATAACATTTGAAACAGAAAACGTCTTGGAAACGAATTCTACTAGTCATTACTAAGTACAGGGGAGTGGTTAAACGACGCTCTAACCGTTGGTAACGTCGACAGTCTTTAGAATTATTTGCAGCTTTATCTATATTCCCCTTTACAAAACCCGCAATGCGGCAGAGTCTCCATCATGGCGCTTTGGGGTGGTAATCCCCCTCGCCCACGCTATGACGCAAAGCGTGGGCCGATTATTGTACTTTCATCTCGATACACAGTATATAACCGCACACAACTAAAATATTGCAAATGTCTGTGTAATCAATAGATACAGGACGTTATAAAACTGCGATAATTTATAAATTATTCTTATTTTTATATGATATAATTATTCGCTGTATTCCTGTAGGGTCTGGATACCTCTAACTAACCATAATTAAAACAAAATTCGTATCTAACATTCTAGATTCATCGATATTACCAAACTTTTGCGGAGTTCACAGAAAATTGGCAATTCTCACTAAATGTTCGATAACCTTATTAATTTTAATAATTAAAAAATTATTATTATAATCATCATTATCCTATATATCACGTCAAAAAAAGGATAGACGCTACAGGATACGTTTAGGTTAGTAATACCTTTTATGTATTTATGTCGCTCATAATTATAATATTCATAAAACATATAATATTAGTAATTCGAGTAACATTGAATTCACTTTATTTTTCTCACTTTACAAATGTAGTTTCTGGTTACGCATTTATCATAGGTATAACATATAAGCATAAATTAATTAAAAGATTTACGACAACCTGAACACACATACATGTTCCAATATGACAAGATTTCGTGTTCAGTGAACGACAAATTCAATTAGTCTATCTGTCTATACAGTTTTGGCTTATGCAAACCCACGCGTAACGAGTGTTTGCAACCAATATTTTAAAATAAAAACTATAATCAAGCTATTGGCTGGCTCCAAAACGGAAGTAACACGCTATTGGCGTAGCCGTGTTTGAGAGCGCACAAAAAGCACGTCGTTAAATAAATATGGCTACGCCTTATGGGAGGACTTGAAGTGGTTAGACGACGTTCGATAACCTGGTTGGCTGGTTGGTTGGCTGTCGACACGAAACTAACTGTTCTCATATCACGCTCTCCGTATTCTTAAGGCTTTCAAATAAGTACATACATACATATGCTCACGCCAGGTGCCTTGCGGGGTAGGCAGAGAGCACAGAGTGCCAAATATCTTTATCCTTGCACACCTGTCGTGCCTTTTCCACATTCATCACTCTCTAATAAGCAATACTTAAAAGAAACATATTGTAATTTGACAGGTGGTTGACAAATAATTTATTAGAATAATTAGAATTTACAGTTGCTTATCTGTTATTTTGATTACTTTATTTATAACATTAATTAGATGTACGAAGTATGTATGAACACAGTGAAGAATGTTTTAGAAACAGGTCTGTAAAATGTATTTGGCACTCCGTGCTCATTACCTACCCCGTAAGAGACTTGGCGCAATGGTACAGTAATAACAATATTAGTCGATGATAATTATAATTCGTCTCTTTTACTGTGATTCAAATGAGAATAGTAAAAGACAATAATGTTCAAGTTTTGAATCATCCTGTATCATGTTTTATTATCCCTTATGTGCCCTGTCTATGTAAGTATGAGTGTGTGTGCAAGCGGTGAATTGTCTGTATTTATGTATGTGTAGTGTGGTATTCCTGAAACTAGGCACTTTCTGAAGGGTTTAGAAATTATAACGAATTATCTGCGATCAATTAGGTATTATGTCGGTATTTTCTAAGATTTGCTACAGTACCTATGTCAAGTCAGGTAGCTACTTAAACGAGCAATTTTTTGGGAAGTTTACTTAGGATCTATTAAGATGTATGTAAAAGCTTATATTTATATGTTCAAAAACATTGACATGATATACTTCGAAGGTTCAAGCAATGATACCAATCCAGCTTTAAGATAAATGTTCATAACTTCTTAAACCTAGGTAGTAATCTTCTCAAGAATATCAATTTGTTATCAATTATTCGTCAGAGTGTCTAAGGAGTTATTACCTATAGGTATTCTATGCAAGTTGCCATTCAACAACACGTAACAATATTTTGCTAAATCAATGCCACTAAAACGAAACCCAAAAATTGGTATAACATAATAACCAATAATTTATGTAGATACTTTATTTGAACCATACCACTGTAATCATAATGTACTAAAACTTACTTCCGAATCACTTGTACTTGAATACAATTGACAATCATAATTATTTTGTAATTATCATTTACTAGAACTACTCAAGTACCTAGGTACTTCGAAAAGAAATATGTTACCAATATGAGCGATCGGAAGAAATGAAACCTTAAGAGTAAATTATTATTGTTTTTGTTACCATTATACCGTCACACCAGGCCCTTTACGGGATAGGCAGAGAGAATTCAGGCCACATATCCTTGTTCTTACATACAAAACTTGCTTCTTCTATATTCATCATTCACTACGTCTCTTCATATAGGTAGGTACCTACTAACATTAAGTACCTACCTAAATGGTTCTAAGAAAAAAATGTGTCGGTATCTAATAATGTAACACTATACATTGTCACGCGTCTCAGATAAATTTCAAAGCAAATCTTGAAGATTATTATTCAATTTTTTTAAATTAACATATCATCACGATTTTGGAATTTTAGTAATATCTGCGCTAATAAAAATATATTGTGATAAACAAAACAAAATTGACAAAGTTTTCATTATTATCATTAAAGTCATAGACGAAAATAATATAATAATAATAATAAAATTGTAATATATTATCTAGTATTAGTATTATTTACTTTATTTAAATTGTTTAAAATATTTTTTGTAGATCGTGAAGGATAAAGCCACGTAGGTAGGTACATTCCGGTATCCACTGAAGACTCAGTGTATGAGTAACGGTCCCAGTAAAGCTACTTAGTTCTTCTCATAATTATATTTCCATTTTAATCTACGCCTGAATCTTATTTCATTCACATTAAATTACAAACGTTTTAAACTACGGCTTAGAAAGATAAACGGGCGTTTTTTTATTTTATTCGGAAAACAAAATTAAAACTGAAACCGTTGCTATAAATTACATTTATCTGTTTAAAAAATTTAAATTTAAAAAAGTCGTGAGATTAAATTTCCCCTTTCAATTTATTTACACGTGCAATGAAATTGAGAAATGGGAAAATCTGTCAACTTTAATGATCACTATCAATTATCACTATAACTCATGATCAACTCGTTGGTTGTTTAAGACATAGGTACCTATTTTATTAATCATACAAAAACATTTCCCTTAGCAATAGGTAAATACTATTCAAATCTCATTTTAATGTCTTGTATTTATAGTTTGTTCTATCTTAAATAATATGCGTATAGACTGATAAATGCATAATATGTATGTAGATTGTCTGCAAACTATTTGACGCCCCACTTGTGGGCTCGGATCTCTAGAAAACCTGATTCCAAGAGTAGTTAATTTCAGATCGGTAGGTGTGGCACGTAAATACACAATTTGAAACCAATAACTGAAAACGACTCTGTTATTTTTTATTATTAATTTAAACTATATCACATATTATGGCATGTATAAGAAAAACGTAACATCACGCCTGTAATTCCGAAGAGGTAGACAGAGGAATGTTTTACACCCCCACGATTCACCAGTTACGTTTACGTCCCACCATGGAATAGATGGTAAGTCTCTTGCCATGGATTGGGCACTTTTGCAGACTCCGAGCCACTACTAGAAAATCTAAATTAAATAATCCAGTACCTAGTGCCCAACCCGGGTTTGGAACCCAAATAACCCCTATGGCACGTATAAATATATGTAAAACATCATGTACTCAATATATCATAGAAACGATGTGACGACAACGTTAAATTAGGCTATTTTAAGAGTTATTTATAGACGCTTTTGCTAGAAGTTCGTAGACGTTCAAAGTACAATCCACTTAGTAACGTCCGCAATGCGACACGATCCACCTACCCGCATTACAATGACAAAGGATTGTCCATGTGTGAGTGAAAGGTCTCGTAGATACACTCACACGACTGTTACAGGATCATTGAATTGTACAAAGACGGCAAGTACATAGCTCAGCCCGAGTATTGATTTTCTCAGTACGTATATAAAGGAGGGTTAAGTGGCGTATGCACATTCCGCACACCCTGCTGGGTATATCAAACACGAGTAACTTATGTCATAACACCGATCGTGTAAAATTCACCTCTATATCTAATGGAATGTAATCTCAAATTATATACCTACATATGTACCTATATATTGTCGTGTTGAAGTTCAATTGAACTGTTTGTTATGTTAAACGACGCATTACTTTATGGGTAGATATCATTTTAATTACTTACGTTAAAATATAATATGCGAACTAAATAAGTAACAATTTATAAAAAGGGTTTTAAGTAAGAAATACATAATATAGGTAAATATTATTTGCTGTATACTACAGTTGGATACAGAAATATAAAATGCAAGAATATAAATTTATGTAATATAAATGTATACAGTTCATGTGAAACATTGTATAATACGTAGTTAATGTAGGTACCTATATCCCATTATTTAGAAAAATTTGATATTAAACAGCGGAAGCTTATCTTTAGAAAGTTTATTAATAACAATTAAAGAATAACGTTAGTAAGAAGATATACAACAATAAAAATAGCATACAATAATAAACATTACCTACATACAATAATTACAGTAATGTAAATTTGTAGAAATGACGTTTTGGAAATGCTTAATATTCAGTTACTTCTGTGGAAAACGGAATTTTTTATATATATCCTCAATGATTTTAGTATCTATCAATATATGTAAAGAAAGCGCAGTTTTTTAAAAGTTTATCGTTCTTTAAATCTCGCGTTAAGAGGCTTGAACATTGACTTCAGTAATATGCGGTCCTAGAGTGTGCTATGACTAGTCCTCTTTACAAAACCCGCAATGCGTCATTTGCCATCACCTCCCGTTTCCAGAACTTTCTGTTATATACTCGTGTATGTGTGCATCGCGAACTGTGGACCTTCATTTACGCACACATACCGCGACATCCTTCATACTTACTTTACCTTTGAAAGTGTTGAACTGAGCCGCTATTGATTTTAGAAGGTTCTAGTTACCGAAGGATAAAGTTGCTTACGCATAATCCGGTCTCCTCTCAGATCGTGATATGATATGTTAACTAATGTAAAATACACTTACCTGCTTGCATTGTACTTGTCAAATATTTATTATAATCTTTTTGTGCAATTGAATCTAGTTTCATAGTAATTTGGTTTAAAAAATGTACGTTTTTGAAGAATTTAATACTTTTTAATCCTATAATAAGATTTTAAACTATATTTATTAATTTAATACTTACATTAAATTAAATAAAGTGATTCGCTATCTTAAATTCATCAGATGTTCCGTTTGATAATTAAATAAAAAATGCGATCATGTAATTTATGTGAAATGAATTACCTACAGAAAATAATTAGAACTTTAAAAATATAATTACCTACACCATATATCGATCTCGACCAACAGTTTATTATAAGAAATGATTATTTACGAGAATAGTAATTTTGTAATAGAAAGAGATCTGTGAAAAAACTTTTTAACTAAATGTATCAATATGCCTCGTTGGTCATGGTGGTTGCAAGGGCGACTGCCGATCGGGAGGTCCTGGTTACGATTCCCGGGTTGGGCACTCAGATTTTTCTAATTTAGATTTTTTAGTAGTGGCTCGGAGTCAGGAAATGTGCCAGGTGTATAGCATTAGGCTCTCCACCTATTCCATAATGGGATGCAAACGTAACTAGTGAAACGTGGGATTGTAAGTAGGTACTACATTGCTCTGTCTATCTCTTCGGGGATTACAGGCGTGATGTTACGTTTTTAAATATAATTGAAGTAGGAAACAGTAATACAAATTCGAGATACTGAATTCTTTCTAAACACGAAGATTTTAAATTTGTATCCACATGAACGATTCATTTTATATACCTATTGATTAATTTAAAAATGGAAACATATGTTACACGTTTATTTTATAAAACTATAGAGGACGATTTATATAGACTTTCATTATTTGATTAATATTCATATGTGTATATTATATTATGTTAAATTGAATACAGAATGATCCTTAAATAGCGGGTCTGGGGATGTGGTAGGCACCTACGGAACAAGTAAGGTTCAAATCGAATGCATAATCTACTTTACAATATCTGCAATACGCCACTCTGCACACCTCCACCGGTTTCCATGACAACACGTTGTGTATGTGTGCGTTAGAGAAGCGTTGGCGTCACGATTTATGTCGGATATAAATGTGTGTGTTCAATAAACTTCATAGATATGTAACTACCTACATGCGAAGCAATACTTGTATTGCAACTCAAACTTTAGCTACTCGATAAGAGATGGCGCCATGTATATTAAAAATCAGCAAAACAGCATGTATCTATTTAATGATTAGTAGTCTAAATTCTTAACGGAAATGCTTGATAAAATAAAATAAAATACCTTTATAACATATTATTATTAAATTATTACTTATTCAACCTTCATTACCGTTAAAAACAGGTTAGCAATTAAATAGACAATTAGGTAGGTACCTACATGAAATAAAATTATGATTTACTATAGATAATAATATGATTACAGTGTAAGTAGGTATAGATGAGTCGTGTTCCTACGAGCAACTTTGTAGTATTCAGATATAAATAATAATATTTTTTAATCATAATTACATATAATTAATTTCATTTAAAAATACAAATTTTTCAGTGTTCAATCTTTTCAGCTATGGATAGGCACATATGTACATATATACTAGATGGATTAAACGAATATGTCGTTTATAGTTACACGAAATTGCTTGTAATTATTTATTCTTATTTAACTGTTAGGTATATATTATGTATGCAAGTCTAATTTTTGTTTCTTTCTTGTTCGTGTTGTTATTAAGTCTGTGCTGTTATTGTTGTAACTTGTAGGTACTTGTTTGCCTGTATGTTAATAATAATAATATCTCGGGACATCTCCACACACGGCCATCTAATCCCAAAATAAGCGTCAAGAGAGCTTGTGGTATTGTAACCAGAGGGCTGTTAAACTACGAGTACATACATACATATAAATAATATATACTTAAATATAAATTTTTGACACCCAGACACAACAAATACTTGTGCTCATCACACAAATATTTATTCTGGGTGGGAATCGCACCCACGACCCCCGGCGCAACAATCAAATTCACTGACCACTGCACCAACAGGTCTGTCCAAAAATATTATTCCCTTACTGCAAATAAAACTGATTGGTTTTATAATTATGAACTTTGTCTGTTCATCTTCTTACGGTTAACAAATAGGATGAAGAAAATCCCCATTTAAAAGAAATGTACGGAAAATAATCAAAATATTTATAAACGAACCTAAGAACTATTGCGAATATAGGTTACGCAATGCGGTATATTTCCACTGGTATCAGACAACTGTGTGTGTCTGTGTTTGCATGTGTGTGACAAAATATACGGCTTTCCATATATTAGTGTATATTTGCGTATGTGTGGAACAATTTGTAGTAGACAGATACCCTTAATATCACGTATACGATCAGAGTCAGCACACAGCCTCAAAATATAAGGTGGTCTATGCATCTTCCGCTTTAAATAAAGCGCTATTACGTGTTATACGTACAGAATATTTACATACTAAAACGAAACAATTAAATATACAGTTAGGACTACGCTATTGAGTCTTTATTATACAGATTTATCTAGTTTCCTTAAGCGAGTATTACTTTCGTCTAAGGTTACCTATACCTACGACCAGTTTTGTGACGTCACATTAAACAAACACCTGCAATTCCCAAGTAGTAAGTACACTGAATTATTTGTACCCGCGTTCGCCAACATATAGTATTTGACTAATGTTTTGTATTTCCGGTCGTGTAATGTTAATTTTATTTAATGTCAGTTGGTTTGCGTGGCGCCAAAATGTGGCGAATTCACGAGAAATTGTTTCAGTATAATATGTATCATCTTAGGGCATATATAGGACATATATAAGAGGAGTGATTGTTATGTGGCGCGATCTGAAAATCTGGTCTATCTGTTATCGGCCAATTATAATCGATTCGATAATTTAGCAATGCTTCTAACTTGATCAAATTTAAGATGTCCTGAAAGATGGCCGAGTGAAAAGTTTTATTTACAGACGAGCGTGTACGATAACTTTGATGAAGGTGTGTAGAAAGAGTGGAAATCTGGTATCATAGAAATAAAACAAAACTATCGAATCAAGCGCAAGTCTATTGTATTCGCAAATATCGATCCGCTTTCAGCCTTCGTATGTGACGTTTTAATTTTCTACCATAAAATTTTCACCAACAGTCATTATGAAAGAATGGTCTCATCTGAATGAGCCTTATAAACAGCGCATTAAACACATTCTACCAAGAAACATGCATTCAGCCCCCAGCTGCATCAACAACTGGCGCGTGTCCTTTGAACTGCACCCGAAATTTGTCCTAAATTATCCACAATTATCGAACAAAAGGTTTCCGTTGGTAATTTATAACATTATTGAAATTACATACGATTACAATTTACATACGGGCGTATTATAACAAACGATGATGTTTGCGTGTGTGCCCCGGGCTATGTGGCGTGAATGGAAATCCATAATAGTCTTAATAAAAATACCAAAAATGTTGTTCACAGCCACGAAAATATTACTTTTCCAATTAAAACACTGGTCTACATAACCTTTCACTGACTTTACTGAGGCTCGTTTCAGATATTATAAAACATCTTCGTACCATTTTTATCATGAATAAATTTAATATCGGCATCGCGGACCAAAGTAATGATAATATGTATTAGGGAACGTGACTACGCCTTTAGGGGAGCTGTTTCTGTGCCCCCACAGATTTGTGTATCGTACCGTACCAAATAGATTCTTTGTAAGTGTGTGCGTTATTTGACGTAGATACAAGTATGTGTGCGAACTAAGGTTCATTTTACGCACACATTTGCGATGTTTTGGAATATTGGTGTAGATTTGTGCGTGTAGGCGAGAGGGGACGGTAAGTTTGTGTTCGCAGCTTGGAGCGTCGGTGTGCGATTTCAAATTATCCTGTACCTAGGCTACGTAATATCACGCCTGTTATACCCGAAGAGGTAGGCAGATGAGTGTAGAACACTCCCACGTTTCACCAGTTACGTTTACGTCCCACTATGAAATAGGTGGTGAGCCTATTGCCATGCACCGGGCACAAATCCAGATTCCGAGCCACTAATAGAAAATCTAAATTAGAAAATTATATAGTTCCTGACCCGGGATTCCTGACCTCCTGATCGGCAGTCACACTTAAAACCAACACGACCACCGAGGCAGTCATCCTTTAGGCTAAATAACATTATTTATAGAACCGGCTGGAGCTTCATAATTCCGAGATCGTAATTTGACTTTAGCACATACAGTCGACCTGCTCGTAACTGTGCTTTTTAGGTAACGATTAGCCCTCATTAACCGACGAGCTATTATAGTCAGGTTTGTAATTCGAAATTTTAAATTATTATTGTGGTCATCATATTTTATCGTTTTTTACGTACGGAAAATTTTCAAATAAAAATTTTGCAAATATACACCTTTATACGCGTGAACACTCCCTGAAAATATAAACATAATGTAAAACATATTCTTAGAAATGTTTATTATAAAATGATTCACTCATTTCAATATTCCTTAATCGTTCAAATGAATACCTCCTGCACGGGATTTTAAGTAATAATAATAATAATATCATTTATTTGCAAGAGTATAGTATAAGTTTACAGATGTTGTGTTTTTAAAATAATGCCCT
>DWTO01000786.1:0-18862 GCA_018244755.1 Jemadia pseudognetus | reverse complement strand
TATAAATCCCGATCCCTCGGCAACTCCGGGATAAAAAGTAGCCTATGTGTTATTCTGGGTCTTCAGCGACGTACATACCAAATTTCATCGTAATCGGTTCAATAGTATTTTCGTGAAAGAATAACAAACATCCATACATACTCACAAACTTTCGCATTTATAATATTAATAGCATTTATATAGTGAAGTAATATTGTTTGAATTATATTGTTTATGAAGTAATATTGTTTCGTTCAATGGTCCGTTTTTTTCTGAAATAATACGTTAATTTTTAAACAGAGGTTTAGAACTATTGCTCTGCTTGGGAGTACAGGCGTTATCAAAAGAACTTTCAAAATATACAACTACTAGCTAGCCCGGCGAACTTCGTACCGCCTAACAGTCTACTACTATATACTATATAATACTACATTACATATATCAAGTACATCTAATATCTACCATCTTAAGATTCTTAAGAGAGAACAAACACGACCTGTTTTAATCTGTTTACAGCGACATCTATCACTTTAACTAAGTATTATGTATGATTACTATTTCATATAAAATTCAAAATGTAAACGTAATATTACGCCTGTTATCCTCGAAGAGTAATGCAATCCCACGTTTCACTTGTTACGTCGACGTCCCACTAAGGAATAGGTGGTAAGCCCAGTGTCATGCACCGGACACAAAAAGCCAGACTTCGAGCCACTAATAGAAAATCTAAATTGGAAAAATTCTATAGTACCATACCCGGGAATCGAACACAAGACCTCCTGATCGGCTGTCGCACTTGCAACCAACACGACCAACAAGGCAAAATTCAAAATGGTTGGGTATTTTGAAAACTTTGCCGAATAAAATAAACGAAAAACGTAATTAGGTATTGAATAGTTATTAAATTTAATGGGACAAGTATAGAGTGTGTTTGTGATTCGATTTTGAATAAAATAAATTTCAATAAAATTAGTTTTATTTTTAAAGGAAATTTACGAATTACATCAAAAGTTATTGTTGTAAAGAAATTGAAATCCAAGCATATGATATTACGTCACCTTTTGTATACGGGTGGCACGAGTCGAATCTTTATCATCAACTATCAACGTATCAACTCATTTTATTTAGCCGTATTATTATTGTGGTTATAGACGTAAATATTATTACGAAGCATCGAAATTTATCGAATCGAAGTAGTCCGAGTATCTGAGTAGCATTTAATACCTTGCACGAATAGTTGCCAGCAGATTCTCAAAAAATACCCATTATAAAAATATTATTATATCGGTGCCTTGTCTTATTAATTAATTATAATATATTTATGTAAACAATACTGGTTTTCCTTAGTATACAAAGATATACTGAAACCTGTGTTATCTTAACAATTAAACTTTGTGTAATATTGTGACAGTTTAAACATGATGCTGTCATAGGCTATGTTATATTACAGATACGGAAAAAAACCACAGAAAATACATTTATAGAAATCTCTTTATTAGCTACAACAAAACGACAATCACCGTGGGAGTGGGTAAATAATACAATATTAGATTTAATGTACGTATGTAATAGTGTATAAAACAAATATGTACTCTGTTAAAAGCTCAGTTACGCATATCACTACAGTGCTGTGAATTCACATTTTATTTTTTTATGTATTTCAATATCGGTTTGGAATTCATCGCCAGTTGTATATTACGGTTATATTTCACAATATAATATGAATTTTAGTTTGGGTGTGTTTAATGAAACTGTGATACTTGTTGAAAAACTTAATAACACTTGAATTTACAATAAGATCAAATAGTTTCAGAACATTCAGATGCAATAGTTTCCTAACATCCAGATAATTATAATAATTGAAAAGATATGGACATGGATGGAAAACTAGTCTCCTAAAATTGTGATCTATGGAAGTATTTTAAGTAACAAAAAGTTTTTGCATTGCTACGCATCAACAGTAGTGGTTTAAGATGCGTAGTTAAATGTTTTTTATGATTTTTTTAATGTTTGCAAACTCGTTAGAATTTATTAAACAACTATGTATTTATTGGATATTTCTATGTTTGCCAATGGTAATAAATGAATAATCTAATATGGTGGTCACAAGTTGTCACAGACCTAACTTGAACTATACGAATGAGGCCAATATATAAAAAAAAATATATTGTGGCTTATAACAAGAGCGATCAATGGACGGTTTAAATCGATAAGTTCAAAATGTGTTAAAAATTACATATTCGAGTACATTAAAAGAAAAAAAATACTTCCATTATTATCCAAACCGATATTAAATATTATTAAATTACCTATTAATTATTATTTATCAATATATAATTAAACATTGCTATACATTGAATCTAAGTAGTCGATTTCACAGTAAATTTTCCTAACACACGATAAATAAGTACATATTATGTATATAAGCGATATTTGTTTGACGAATACAACCCACATATTATGCCCCACGTCTGGGCATGATATTCATCCTGACACCGGAGTAGTTCCGAAAAAAATACTACATTTAATAATTTTTGATTGAAATATGGGCATAACTTAGTATTAATCTTACGCATTAAAACTAAAATACATATGACAATAACTCGAGTTAATAACATATGTTTAGGTGTAAATCGAACATCTTAAATATATATGCAACCTATAAAAACGTATAAAATAATTATATTGTATTATAATCCGCACGATTCTACAGTGATATAATATGTAATTTTTGTGTGCTTCGTGATATTTAGTTTATTACAATTATATGTCATTGTGGTACCGTGCCGATATATACATTACATTTCATATTAAGTAACGGCAAGTTGTGATATGTATTGTTTTCATTTATAATAATATGGTCACAAAACTTCATAATTAACCATAACATGTAACAGACATGGAAATTTTTACACATGAAATTAATTTGTCTTTCGTTTTAAATGTTACATTTTTTGTGGATTTTAAAATAATCGTTACTAATCTATTGATATCGTTCTTGTTGTAGAATTTGTAAGGAATTTCTATGGTCTTCGTTTAACCCAATGTATTTTGTCCTTTTGAATGTTCAAAATCAATACGTCTGTTAAAATTAAATAAAATGTAGTTTCTTAAACAAAGTGATTCTGTGAGATATTTGGTTGCGTAAATTGTATATTTTGAGTGTTTCGATTTCGTTAATGTTAATTCTATTTTTTTTATGTACATGTAAAGTTCGAGGCGTCTTGATAACTTAGGTTGACAGCTGTCGTAATGTTTTAAGTTGTAGTACATATTGTAATGAAAACTAGTAATAAAAGAATATAACAACATTCATAAAGAAATATTTAGTTATGTATCAATATTTAATATATCTACTACTAATCTATATCTAAGCTACGTAAAGATATAATGCATTTGCTTTGCAACATGTACGCTAGAAATACAATAGGTACAAAATTGAGCTTTATTGATATGTATCGTTAGAATCAATTTCGCTTAATCGCTCAAATAGTTATATGACCACGTTAACTCGACACGAACTATACAACATACAAGGCATACTTTATTTGCTTTTCGTTATTTTTATTAAATTTTAATTTTTTTTAACATTAAACATCATTATAAATATCCGATATAATATTTTGTGTTTATGATGAAAAAAACATTGGAATATGAACAATATTTATTGGAAAAATATAGAAGCGTGGGGTGAGCGTAGGAGTTGAAGGGGGAAAGGTAATTACGTTTTTTTAATGGATCAGTGAACAGGAAGAAATTACAAAATTAGTCGTTGAAAATTCCCAGGAATGAAATATAGTCATATCGTCTGTAAGTTCATTCGGAATGATTTTTTAAAGAATTCAATGTTTTTTTTAACCATCGTTTCATTTACCATAGATCGCGTGTCATGTAACATAACAAACTCTATGTTCACAAAATGTTGCCAGGTATTAGACAGTTAAAAAAATTTCGTAAATTACCCATCCACTTATTTGTTTTAATAATTTATTAAGATGTAATCAAGCATATAGTAATGCGGCAACATATTTAAATAGAATTTCGGTAAAATGAATTGCAATAGTTACTTTACACATTTTCTTATCATAAATAATGGACTTAGCTTTAAACGTTGAGGAGTTTTAAGTATGCGAGCGTATTAGCGAAGTATTGATGAAATAGATTGCAATATTTACATAAAAAATCTTATGTTACGAATGTTGAGGACAGGATGGCGAGGAATACGAAAGTATGTATGTATCTAAGAATAAATTGGTACTTAATGCTCACTAGTGTATTTTATTCCCAGTGCACATCATTGAATAAATAAATAATTCATAATACTAGTTACAACGCTATAGGACAACACCTTGAGGCAACTTACATTCCTTAGTTTTTCCATAATGTTTTTTAGGGTTAATTAAATTTGTCAACCCTTACTCGGTTGGGGTAGCGTTAATATTATTTCGAGAGATTATGCACGTCCAACTGTGTTAGGATATGGTGTGTGCGATTATGATTGGTATATTTGTTGATATTAACGATGTATTCCGTTATAAATATTAACAATCTTCCGTTAAGCATCGACAGAAAGCGTATCAAGTTAATAGACATTCGACATCTAATGTAGTAAAATTTTCAATAGGTACTACCAAAAAATTTCTCTAAATACACCTATACACATATAGACTTTCTAAATTGATATGTATGTATATATTATTATAATCTACATTTCATTATATTAATTATTACATATGTGACTGTTAACGTGGTCGATTTTAATAAAATATGATACATAAATATATGTATACAATACATATATTTGTCATTTAAATAAAAAAATATATGAGAATAATTAAAAGGTTCTTGTGCATGGAATAATTGTTTGTAATATAGCGATTGTAATGTATTTATCATATTAAGGTAGTATACGACACGACATATATGCCATTGCTCTCGTTATATTTGGGGGTATCTGTTTGGACACAAAAAAACTTTTGTGCTTTTTACATCAAAACGTGATTGTTGGTTTAAGGCAAGCAGAAGTATTATTATGTTACCTTTTTTATGATATGTTTAATAAAGATATAAATACTAAATAATATATTCTAAATAAATAGATAATATAGTGTAATGTTCTACATTTCATACTAATTTCTGCCTTTAAGGCTCTATAATAGTAATAAAGTTAGAATTGTAACGATAAATATAAGTGAATAAACAACTTTAAAAAATTATTGGTTTCAAGTAATTCGCTTAATATTCGCGAAAGACATGGAGAATTAAATTAAATACATTTGGCGCACAAACCACGCTGCTCACTGCGTTTGTGGGAGGCGGCCATTTTGTTTATGGATTTGATGTAAACAAGAAGCCGGCATGTCAATGTGTTCAGTAGCATAAGTCTTAATGTAATTTACTTACTATTATAAAACGATACAGATTTTTAGAACGGTAGTTATATTACCGAATAATGTAATGGAATATTCGAATTTTTTAGGTAATTTATCATAAGTCCCATACAAAAAGAAAAAGGATCTTGCACATAATTATGTCAATAGATAATAATTACCTATATAAAAAATGCTTATTTTGTCTTTTACCTTTGCATTACTTTTGCATTATTACGGCAAAAATAATAGTTTTTCCTTTCGATTTGAACTTCACTGCTGACTTTCAGTATATATTAATACTCGATAATAGTTGTGAATATTCGACAATGGTCTCTGGACTCTAAACGACAGCAGAAGTTATTGTTTAATGTCGATCGTGTGCTGAGGCCTGAGTCATAATTTATCTTCAATGAAGTTACTAAAGTATTCCAACGAAGTACCTACAGAATAAAGCCTGGTACAGTTGTCTATATTTAAAGATTGTATTAAACCAAATATGATATTCCAATATCTATCAATTATTATACTACACAAGACGAGTTCGAACAAAATAAATATTGTGCGAATTCACAAATATAGGTACATTTTGGTAATAGTTAATATTTTAATGGAACTGTGTTACAATAACATCATTAAAGTTTGACTTTTTAATTTAAACTTCAAGGTCATCAAACATGGCTACACTGAGCCGAAAGTGACTTGAACTGTTCGTCGTCTCAAGCGCTGTGTGCTGTGATCGTTTATTTAGAGGACAGTTTTTTTTTATATCTTAATAGAATTATTATAAAAGGCTGTATACTAAAGCCTTTGCGAAAGATCCTCGATGCTTGGGTTGTTAAAATCAAAAAATGCGCTTACTCGAAATGTAACAACATCTAAAGATCGACACACAACGACACAGGTATTCTAGACAGTACACAACATTACCTAATTAAACATGTTCACTAATTCGTTAAAACTTTTTAGAACACAAACAACTATATCTACGTCAAATTAAAGCTTCTCTCTTTACCAATTCAAAACATTACATATCTCGTACTTAATGTCCGAGTACAATTTTTAACATTCAAGTTAGTGTTGTCTAATGTAACAAATGCGCTTGACGGATCGATCGTGGCTTTTCGAATCATTTGGTTAATGAAAGTGAATGAAATTGTCAATGTCGGTTCTATTAAGTATTGGTAGTATTAAATATTTGTAACAATATCACTGTAGTGTAATTCTTTTCTTAGCTACCTGTTTGTGTTCAAATGCATAAATAATGTGTAATAAGTATTAGGATTTCTAACCAACTAAATAAATATAGATATGTCGCGTCGTCGTGAAATGTGTCAAGTACGATGGGAGATTTTAATTTTATATACGGCATAAAATTAAGTATATAATGATTAATTGGACAACACCTATGCATTTATATAGATGTATTCTTTGAAAATCAAAGCTGTCAAAAATTACCACAGATATTGACCAGCGGAGCAGACCCTCAACCCTTCTCATTCTGACAGTGGCCTTGTCTCTAAGATTGGAGCGATAAAATGGTTACTGGTGATGAAGAGTATGTCTTGTAAACAGATTATAAATTTGTACAGCATTTCAATATTGTAGAGGCAACAACAATAAGAATAATGATTCGGAAAGCAACGGTCGCGCATGCCGTCGCACCGCGTGTAGCTAGTAGTGCATTCACATTGATTCGTAACATCTACGTACACATATTATATCTAACATGAAGGCGTATGTGACACTACACCACATTAACTCCTAACGCAACCTAGCAATAGAGAGCACGCGTTTATGTGCCACAGACAATGTCAAAACCATTTTTTTTTAAAATAGCACCTAAGAAAAAAATAAATCAATTCCATGTCCAGAGATATGATTGAAACGCATGTTGTAAACATTTCAAGAGTGCAGTGCAACAATGCAGAATGAAACAAAATATTGTGATGTGTAAACTCGAGAAATGTTACTAAAATAAATAAATATGAACATGTCAAATTATGGTGACATAGAAGCCATGGGAGGGTACGACACTCTACCCACCTGTTCGGAGATTACAGGCGTGAGGTTGCCGATTGTAATAAGCTACAGTAGATAAAACAATCGGTAGAGAGTGTATTGTCTGTAACACAGAAACGGCTTACGTTGACATAAAGTTAGAAAGAAACGCTAACAGTGTAAAAAGGCGTAGTACACTTATTTACAAAACCCAGCCTTTGAGATCGACCTACAAGCACCAGTTCTAAGTCGAAAATAAAAAGAAATACACTTAACTATGATATGTTTAGTTATCATCTCAGTCTTCATACTACTACTAGAGTCAATCCTAAGCTAACGGATTTTACAATCCCATAAGAAGAGGACGCGATTTTTCCAAAACATAAATCACCGAAAAGCTTCTCCGAATCAACAATAATAATACATCCAATTTCGTAATACACATCACTAGAAAAATATTTAGGTACAATTGCATCAGCAACGAGTTCATTTAAATAATTACATATTGTAATACTCACAGCATTTATGATATGTTTAATCTCCTTACGATTATTTATCTCTAAGTCACTTACATCTAGAACATTCTCATTTGTGGTATGTTTAATTTGTGCTTTACCTAAAGCGAGTGCTCTGTGCTCATTATATATGTCATCTACAACAGCTACTGTACCATTATCAATAAATTCTTCGTAACATTTAAAAATAGATAAAAAATTGTCATTATTATTATTATCATCATTCAAAATATATTTTTTCTTAGAGAAAGGAACAATGTCTAAAGAAATAGAAGTGGAATATCCTTTAGTGCTTCTAAATCTAGTATCGAATAAATTCGACAGACAATTGACAATATTCTTGAGAAACCACATTACGAGGAGGCACGAGGAGGTCTCCTTGAAGTGGTAAAAGATGGTGATGAGAAATATGAGAATGTATACGTTTTTGCCGGGCTTGTGGCTGCCGATGGCGGAGCTGGGCGGGGCCGGGTACACCACATCGACTTCGGCAATTTTGAAAATGGAGAGCAGGAGATGGGAGGAGATGTCCTCGTGTTGGGAGTTGATGCGCGATTTCACAACCTTCAGGACGTCGATGCACGCCTCCTGGAACGTTAATTATAGTTTTAAAAATTACTAATTTGGAATGTTTGTAAAGCAAACGTTTACAAATATTCCGAATGGGTAATTATGTATTATGTTTTTCTGATTGATCATCACATAAGTGCAAGGGTCAGATGATATTCAGAAACGAATGTTTCACAAAATATTTTTCTTTTATTTTGAAAATGTTCTATTATAACAATTTTAGTGAGACTTCAGGAGAGACATTTATTTAATAAACGCAAAGTTTATTTAATAAACGCAAAATTTTTGTACCGTTTGTAAAGTTTTTGTATATCCGCTATTTGTGATTAATGAATTTGATTCAACTCATCTTAGGTAATCGATATTTTGTATAAACAATAGTAAAAACTTTGGTATCTACTGAAATTTTAAATTTTATTACATATTGTCAGACTACGGTCAAGCCCATTGAAATCCTACCTTCTCTCTGTCCAGCAGGGCTTCGCCGGATTCCCTCAAGACCTCCTGTTCCCTGGGCGGGACACTGGCCGATATGATCACATTCTCGTTGCTTATATTAAACAGCGTTAGCGTGCAGTTCGTCTGGAATGTATATTAGATTGATAGACATAATTAGGCACATATTGTATTGTTTTCGCTCGCGCTACTTTGAAGCGCTGGCAACATTTAATGAGATAGAATGAACAGTTTGGTTAGACATTTAATTGGTAAAGAAATATTAAAAAAAACGCAACATCAAGTCTATTTATCCCCGCAAAGGTAAACAGAGGAGCGTAGTGCACACCAGTTACGTTTACATCCCTTAATGGAATAGGTGGTGAGTCTATTGCGCTATACCGGGCCTTAATAACCACTTTATTGACCTTCTGAGCTCATCTCAACGAATTTGGCAAAAGAAAACAATCAAATCAACGCGTACGTTCAATACATTAGTAAATAAAGGTTTTTCTAGACAGAAGAATAATGTGGACATCCGATAAGGCTTTTTTGAAAGAACCTTATTTTTAATGATACTTAGCCTCTATAAAAGACTGACTGATGAAAGTTTTTTTTATTAAAAAGATCTCTAATATTCGTACCCTATCACTGTGCACAGTATACAGATACTGCTGCAGTAGACGGACGGCGTCTTCAGCGCCGAGCCCCGTGTGCGGTCTCAGCAGAGCCTCGTCCACGGCGCTGAAGCCCAGAAGCAGGTACACGCCTTCGGGAAGCTTATATTCTCCTGAGATGAAAATAATTATATTTCATTTCCACATCACGCTAGCTTCCTTCCTTACTAGTGTTCTTTGCAACCAGAAATGTAATTTGGATGCATCCAAAGTCGAAACAAATGACTGGTTGGGAACTAAACGGAACCACATTTTAAGTCATGAAATTATGAAGTAATAATGCCTTTGATTTACATTGCACTGAATGCTGTTGGTAGAAAATTATAAAATGTAACTCACCAGGGTTTGGTCTCATGCAGATGAAGGAGCCGGAGTAGCAGTAGCAGCGGCCGCGGTACGCTTGGTACGCTGGGGCAGCGTGGGAGTAGTGGGCGAGGCGCGAGGAGCACGGAGCCCGCGGCACGCAGGCCACCTTACACGACACTTGGAGAGACGCCTCGCACACGCAGAGATCCGTGCATTCCGCGAGCTCCGCTGACCGGTACAACTAGTACAATTATGATTACATAATCATTATTTCGCAACTATTTAACGCTCTGTACTTATTTCTGATATGTTCCAACCACAGAATGAGCTGCTTGATTGCATTGATAATAGTGCAATTTATATCGATAGCCACTCAAACTATCAAACTATTTGTATTCACAAAACTCAACATATAAAAGAATATATACGTATAGGTGAACTCACACGTCTGGTTTCTCCCATCTTAATGTATTGCGCTTCGTCATCACTCTCCGGTTTCTTCACGATGCAGTACTTCGTCGGTTCCGGCGTGGTCGTCGGTTTTGGCGTTGTCGTAGTGGTCGTGGTAGTCGTCGTTGTGGTCGTGGTTGTTGTGGATGTCGAAGTGGACGTGCTTGTTGTTGTCGTCGCGACCGTTGTCGTGCCTGTCGTTGTTTCGACAACCGGCTCCGATATTTGTGCTACCTCATTGGGCCCGACCGTTTGTTCCGACATCGTCGTTATCGGGCTTAGTTCTTGGCGAGAATTCTCCTGTAAACGTAAATAAATTATTCAATTAACGCGTTTATTCTATAAGTAAATAAATTGTGATGTGATGTATGGATGTATGCATGGGTGGTATATCTTACTGAGTGCCGTTACTACTAGTTGGGAACTGTGCTATACGAAGCTTAGTACATAAGCGTCGCTTAGTACTCTTCCAGTCTGAGCTGATTGCTTCTAACCTGTACGTGGACTGCTAACCACTCCCTTCAGACCGAAATTTAAATTTGTAACGGTGGTCCTTTACCGGGCAATCCGTATACCTACATATTTTACTACGTAAAATTCTACCTAAAGGTATGTAAGAACAAAGCGATAAAAAACAATATATTACTTTTTGCTCATTTTGATTATTTTTGATTTATTGTGTTATTCTGGCTATTCCGCATTTTCTTTGATATTTTCACTTCTACTGACTGTTCGAACTAAAACGTATTAGTATTTAGGAACCACAGACGAAAGTTCGTCCCAAAGAGTAAATAATGTAATTAAATTGAATCGTTTGTTATTATTACATACATTGGAGGTAACCACTTGCGAGGTGCCGTGTTGCGTAGTGTGGCGGTGGTGGTGGGTGGTGGTACGATGGTGGATGGAGATGTCCGGGGCCACCGTGATGTACCGGATGCCGTTGTCGAAGGGCGTCGTGACTTGAAGGGAGCCGTACGTCTTGATATGGTAGTCGCTCTGAGATTCAACTGTAAAATGAAACTTGATGAATTGGATATTTAATAGTTTTATTAGTTACAGGAATGTTTAATTTGGTTATATACATTCACAAATATTTACAATACAAATATCTTTGCCCTGGTTGAAAATATAACTCACAACTTCTAACTAAGCAATCAGATCTTAAAGATCTGTTACGCAGGTGCTTTTCGTTAGAAATATTTTGTGTAATAATTGAATACATTTTATATCTCCTGTTTCGTAACACTACTTAAAAATGTTACTTAATAATTATTATTGTAATAATGATAAGATCAGCAACTTACCGACACAAGGATTGAGCCAGAGGAGCCTTTGCCAACCGAGACAGTCGTAGAGTTGAGCGAAGTCCGTGCCTCGACAGGCACAAGCGGCTCGCAGTTGTGTGCCCAGCACAGCGACCACCGCGGCCCTGCACGCGGCCGGCGAGCCAGCACAGCCCTGGGTCACGGCATCCACTGCGCACCACTGTTCGTAGTTCTCCAGACGGATTCTGTTGAAGTGAAAGTTGTGTATCAACGTTTTATGAGCTGAGGAAGTTGAAACAAATAAAACAGATGCATCCATCTTTAAACATTTTGGTGTTCTTCTTGACATAATATTTCGAATGTCATTTCTTTCCTTGAATGCTTCTATTGTCATTCATATAACAAAATTTGTCAAGTTTTCATTTATTTTCATTTTTTATGTCTTTAAAATCACGCTGAAATCATAATACTTTTGATCATCATCGTCATCATCAGCTTATTTCCGCTCAGAGCTGGAAATAGGTCTATAGCACGCCGATGAGCTCGTTCTTCAGCTCTTTGCATCCAACCGCTGCCTGCCACTGCGTATAAAGTCACATCACATAGCCAAAGGGCATCCTACTCTACGTTTCCTAGTGCGTGATGTTTACTCCAGAACATGTATACTCCACTGGTTATCTGTTCTGCAGCAGATGCGACTGTTCCCATCAAAACCATGTTTAACATCTATGTATCACATGTAATATGATTATTTCAATGTATTTATAATCTACAATTTGTTCACTCACATTTCCCAATAATAGATCAAAACAGTAAAAAACCAGTTATCCGTTTTATATCTGAAAGTAGGTAACCTTTTAGTTGTACAAATTCGGTCCCCTTTTATCGGGAATCGATTAAATATCTGCCGTTCGGAAGTACGTATCTAACTCGACGTGGGATAATTCAGGTTCATTTGGAAGAGCGACTTGCATATTACATAATACTAACGTCTGATTTGCATTTGTAGAATTTCTCTCGCTGAAATGAACTTTGTACATTTAATGTTATTTTGGAAATGTGAAATCTCAGTTCAATAGATAGGTAATTTGGTTAAGGTCGCAGCTGTAAAATTTCGATGTGAAATCTGTTTCATTTCACAGGATTACCAAACATTTACGGTCATCGGTATAAATATTACTTATAAAGATATCAAAGCTAAGTAGGTAAGCTAAGACGCGTTGCATATTTTTTCTAGAAATTTCTATTCGTACTTCTGCAATTGATATCGATTTAAAAGTACTTAAATTAAATTAAGCATGTACTTGGTATATTCGTACCATAGGCAACATATTACCATGGGTATATAATAGAAGAGTTATTTTTTAAAGGTAGCCTTAGATTGACCAATCACTAGCGTAAGCGAATTCACTATGACTGATTGTACCAACAGAACTTGCGTTCGAATTAAAAGGAGATGCTCTCTGCAGAATGTTTAAAGATGAGCTAAAGGTTTTTCGCAAAGTACTTAATAACCTACTTCAGGTTTTGTTTAGATGTACCTAAGTGTAACTAACAAGGGCAAAAACCGCTATATATTTGAAGTTGCGTTTAAATTTGAACAGGGATGGCATTGGTGACCTAAAGCAGTGTGCTTTTCGGCTGGATTCGTGACAAGTCGGTTGTTTCCGCCTCGGCACTTTACCTAAGTTGGCTATGTTCAAGGTCTAATTTGAAAATTTTCACATGTATCCTAATCACAACCGAGGAAATCCTGGAATTACTTTACCACGCTGTTTTGTTGTACATTCGTAGAGAGACGGGATGAAGGGAACCAACTTATCGGAATTTTCCTTATCGTCCTAACCGTAATATCACGGAAAATTAAAAAATTACAAATTTATGAAATTGATATTACGACAACGAACAATATTTGTGGTACCTTCCATTATAAATCAGCCAAAACGTCAAATGTATCTTGGAAATCCACCCAGCGAATATTTGCATGTTCCACAGACATCCATTATTCATCATGTTTTTTGTCTGCACCCTCAATTTCATCGTGTTCTCCCATGGTAACGCATGTTTTGATTATGAATCCTAACTGAACTGCTTTAAAGATTCTTAT
The DNA here is from genome assembly GCA_018244755.1 of Jemadia pseudognetus. Classification (NCBI taxonomy): domain Eukaryota; kingdom Metazoa; phylum Arthropoda; class Insecta; order Lepidoptera; family Hesperiidae; genus Jemadia; species Jemadia pseudognetus. Next base: position 5,185 of record DWTO01000786.1, on the reverse strand, counting down.
AAAATAGCTACTAATTTTACAAAGAAGGTTTTTTAAGATTTGTCCACGACCAATATGACTATGACACTCACGATCAATATGATTATGACTCTCACGATCAATATGACTATGACTCTCACGAACAATAATGAAATCAATGAAAACGTACCTAGTCTCGAAATATATTCATACACTTAAAAATCTCTTAAAGTATAATTGTTTTACAACTAGGGACCTGGCGTGAAAGATGTATGTATGTATGAACGTAATTTGTTCTATAACCTATGTTCTGTATGCCGTATTCCAGTTTATAAATATACTCACTAATAGAGTTTACTGTTTAGTAGTTCAACATACGAGTATGTATGTATAAAATGAATTCAGTATTTATCGCTTTAGAATTCTCGCAGTAGAAATAATGTCAAAAAATATGGCTTGGTTAGAACATTTGAAATGTACTTAACTCATTTTATTTGTTTAATTTTTTTTACACATAAACAATAAAGTTGACAAGAGAGAAAATAAAAATTGAAATAAGCGTATGTTACGTACGGGTACGCTTGGAGATGGCCGGTTCCATACATTTCACATTTTTAATGTAACTTCACGCCTGTAATCCCCGAAGAGGTAGGCAGAGGAATGCAGACCACTCCCACATTTCACCGGTTACGTTTACGTCCCACTATGGAATAGGTGGTGAGCCTATTGCCATGCACCGGACACAAATCCAGACTTCGAGCCACTACTAGAAAATCTTAATTAGAAGATTTCACCTTTTTAAAATTCGAAATTTCTAGTAGCATTTGCAAAATTGTAATAACATTGTAGTACTTAACGTTTTCCTGATTATGTTATCTATAGATGATGTAAGCCTTTAAAATGTCAAATATTTTTCCTAATAAGTTCCATTTTGGGCTAAGTATTCTCTTCTAATTGACTAGAACAAAACCTGGCTTTGTATTCGCTCGTATATATTTACGTATAATCAGTAACAATAGGCTTAATAATTCTGAAGATGTTCTAGATTAATAAATATTTTAAGTTTTCATTTTAAAATTAAATCAATTGATTCTTTATGAATATAATATAATTAAATCGTTTTTTCGATACATCGTTTGATTCGAACGAAGAGTTAATTTCTGACTTATTAAACTAATGTTAATATAATAATAGATTATTTTCGGTGCGCGAATACTTATAGGTGTATACTTGATTAATATTAATCATCAGAAGAGTCAGCCCTATGATCTTATCCTTTCCTCCATTATAACACTTGAATTGAATTGAACTTGAAATTATTCTTTGACTTATACAAATATCGTGTTTTAATTAATCAAGTACAACGAATTGGTTATTAGGGGGCGCTGTGAAATTAGGAAACGTCCTATATCATTATAACGTTTAAGGTCGGTAAAACATATTCATATTATTCTTAAACAAATGAACCAGCTGACTCTTGCCATGTTAATTAATTTTGATTACAATTAGGAAGTGCGCCTTCCGACTTCCGTGTTTGGCGCATAGACAATGAGATATTTGTTGTCTAAATATTTCATTTTCCCCGTTGCCTTGCCTTACGACGGACGAGATTGCAAATAGGTACATGGAATTTTGTTTTGCTTTAGCTGACTGTTAGCTATTCTAATGAAATTATTGTTTTATGAACGAATTTTTTGATTCAATGCTTCAATTCCATATTCAAACAATACATAGATAGACTCCGCGCGGGTATTAAAAAAATGACATTTTGTCAGCCTACAGTGCTAACATCAGCTGTTTTTCATATGTCCTTCTAATAACATGATCTTCAACGATATACCTTATTAGGAATCTTTAAAGTCAATTCTTGCAAAGGAACTACACAAAGAAAACATTCTCGGTTTAAGAGACAATTTGTATTCGTTGACACTATACCTAATATTATATCGACAGATAGAATCACTTAAAGCGTCTCAAGGCGTCTCATTTCCATTATTACGGAATCCGCAGATTTACGATTTCAATATAATTTGTAATAAATCATAAATTGGACTTAGGGAATGTCTAATAGGAAGCGGGATGGTTTGCGAATGTCCAATCCGGTTAACCAAATCCAAGAACGCAACTATGCAAAATGGTGTTCAATACTGCATATTCGTTCGGTTATGAATTTAATGAATTGTGAATTCCGCGGTGCACACGAACCGGCTTTGTGTTGACAGATAAACGCAGCAATGTTAACAAAGAGCTGTGGGAACTATGACAATCGGTAATAAATGTTTCGGAAACGTATTCACTGGAATCTCGTCAGCTGGTTGGATGAAATCTAACTGATTTATTATTTAATTTGCATTTAATTTATGCAAATCTATTGGTCCCCAAATAAATTAGCCTTCTTTTACAAATCCATAATACCTATATTCTGACCGGACGGTATCTATATGTGAAATACGACATTATTAATTTAGATTATTAATATACAGACTAATAGCGATTGCAAATCGTCACAACACTTATAAGTTTGGTCTTGCAAATTGGCGCGAAAAAATGGCTGTCACTTTTATGTTATGACGTGAGGTGCTCTCAGAAGTAAATGACGACCACCGACAATATGGGTAAATATTGTGTACATAATGCGTAAAATACAAGAAACATTAATTGGTAGAAAACACATAAAACAACAAATTTATTGTTAGCATGGTCAGAGAGAATAGAAGAAAGACATAACATTATTTTGGATTTGTGGGTGTAATACAATTTGCCAATTTCGATTGAACTGTTTTACAATAATTGGATTTTTGGTTAACTTTTGTAAACTTCAGATGTACTATTTTGCCGTAACGTACCTAAATGTGTGTTAAATTTTATACATTATAGAACATGATTTTTGAACTTATGACATGTAGATATATCCTTGACAAAGATCAGATTTAAAGTCTAATTTATTTAATTAATGGGTTTACGTACATCCTGAATTTCTAAAATAGAATATAACATTTTTATGTCACTTCGTGAGAAGGGATGTTCAGGATTGGTTTATAATTTGACTATAGTTATTTATTAGAACGAAATCACAACAATTCCATGAAACTATCATTATACAACAAGTAAGTACTAACTTAGTTTACATAAGGTACAAATGCTTAAGTTGAGTTAGGAAATAGAAACCTTAGGTGTATTTTTTAAAGATTACAGGGTGGAAAATAGGAAATAAATAATACATTATTAAAATCACATTAACTGCCCCAACCTTGGATAGTTATTGCACGCAGGGCGTAAAATTGGCCAACTGTCAAGTACACGCTGGCTGTTAGCGATTTGAGAATTGTTTACTGTCCCTCTGAAGCCACCCTATACCTATATATTATAAATGGCTGTGAAAGTAGGTTTATCTACTTATTCTTTATTGAGTACAATAAATAGGCATAACAGAATGCTGAATGAATTTAATATGTAGTTGAATGATGAGTTTAGTGTTATTTGTTATTAAAACGTACATTTTATGATTTTTTAATTTAAAAAAATGTTATTTTTAATTATAAATTTTATATTTTTTTCGCCAATATTCATCAGGGATAATGTAGGATTCTAATGTTTAATGAATTTTTCAAATCGGTCCAGTAGTTTCAGAGCCTATTTAATACAAACAAACAATCAAATCTTTCCTGTATTGCTGTAGGGCCAACAATATCTAGTTAAGAAATCGAATAGAGTTGAAGGTCTGTAATCGGTCAAAAATACCTAAGTTGCTGCTTTTTAGGATTAAGCATTAAAGCCATGTTTGCCATCGATTTGCCATTAAAAAAGATCTGCGTTACTATATAAATTCTTTCTTAATTATATGGAATCAATAATTTATCTCGATCTTTTTTATTGTAAACTGATAAGTCCCACAATAATAAAGAAGTTATCATTATAAATCCGAAAGTGATCCGAAAATGCTTTGCATATTACGTAATCGTAATATACATATATGTACCTATTATATTTTTTAAAACTTATGTTTTTGATGATAAAATCTATGAGGGAATAAACCTTCGAGCGCACTTACGTGATAAACTATTAATGATATGCCGTACGTAGATTAATTGGCATAAAATGTTCGCTTTTAGTCGGGGTTTGAATAATGTACAATCAGTTTTATAATGCACATGCTAATTAGCACACAATAAGTTGTACGACATGGCTCCATGCCGTAGGATTCTGTTATTCGATTATTTCGTTCTGTGTTCGACATTCTGTGGTCGCGAACACCATCGAAAATGAATCAATCACGAGTTGAGCTAAATAAATTACACGTTATTAAGTGTTTTGGACGTTTGATTGAGTTTGAGTTGGGAATAATATCCCAATATTATTTATTAATGGTTTTCAAGTTGGTAAATAAAGTAATTTAGACTTATAAAGTCTTCAATATATTCCATATAATGGTGTGTTTAGAGATATTGTGTGTGATTTAAAGCTAACACTCATTCGAGTGTTTTTGTCGTTGGCCATTCACACAATTTTTATTGAACAACCGACAGTATTGTAGCCTAGATGGCGGTACTGTCGCCTAGATACCAGCACATTCGTCTTCAACTGTATTATCGACACTTACTTATAATATACCAAAGCGTTTCAGTCACCCCTGTGTATAACACAATCATTACTAAAACTTTTGTTATGCTATGATCGTAATATTACATAATACAAGGCCGATGTACCTAAACCTATTGAAGTCTGAGTTCAGTACAGTTCCAGTACATTCCCGTTTCGAATAGCATCCATTGAACGCAGATCTTCATTTTCTCATAGCTAGAATTCAATGCGGTCGAATAACACGGTGGCGTACCTATTGGTACGTACCGATACGTACGTACCCAACGGTAGGTGCCATTGAGTGTGCCCAGATATTGCGATTATGTTAAAAGCTATCGCTAATGTGATTGCATTCGCTTGGTTTCGTAAACCACACAGGCCTATATATTAATCCGGTAACAAATTTGGGACGGCATATTTGATATGCAATTTCTATTTCGAATATTTTGAACGGCCCGACTCTGAGTCTGTGTTTTGAATAAATGTAAAATATCCAGCTCTTTGATGTTTTCAGTCAGAACATAAAATATATACATATGATATACATACATATCATCACGCCAGGTCATTTGCGGGGTAGGCAGAGAGCACCGAGTGCCAAATAGCTCTATCCTTACATACCTGCCGCGCCTCCTCCACATTCATC
>DWTO01000785.1:0-18864 GCA_018244755.1 Jemadia pseudognetus | reverse complement strand
TACGTAAAATTGTTAAACCCCCCCCCCCCCCTATACTTCGTAACATTCAATTTCGTTTTTCAAAATAATAAATTGTTGCTAGAAAAAGATCAGTTACACTAAAAACTTCCAATTTGACGTCAATCAACGATTTTTATATTTCAACAGATAAGTTATATTATTTTATTGCGGTCAACTACAGATTACCATTTTATTATTAGATGAATATCAAGTCTTTCTAATACCATTATTCGTAAAACAAGTAAAAAATAGGTCATCGTAGGTATCACGTTTTTTACCTTCCAAAGGCAAATGAAAGATGATCCCTACCAAAACACTTGACCGCGCGATTTCTAATATAAAATATCGACTTGGAAAATATTACGTAAGAATGGAATGCCCCCTCCCTCGGGACCCTAACGTAATTAATGCATGGCCCGTTACGAGAAATATTTTTGTAACATATAATATTTTAAATTAATAAAACAATTTATATAAACTTTGGCAACATCTTTTCTTCCCGAAATTGTTGGTTTCTTTTAATATTTGAAATAATTAACACTCTTTCCATTCGTTTCCCATTCATTTTCGCCACACTGTATATCTTGCATAACAGTATCTGAGTGTACAATATTGTATATTTATACGCTTGTTACTTTCAATAAATACATAATCATTACCGCATTGTTGAATCTTGACATATCTCGAAACCGATTGTGTGTATAATTTTCACATCATCATCATCATCATCAGCCTATTCCCGTCCACTTCTGGACATAGGCCTCTCCAATAGCACGCCACTGAGATCGATCTTCAGCTCTTCGCATCCAACCGCTGCCAGCCATCTTGCGTATAAATTTCACACATTAGTAAAAATCCCCACGATTTGATTGTGAATTAAAATAGTTTAATCTATACCTACATATACAGCAATCGAAGAGACGAACTGCCAATGCGGCGCTAGTAGCGGCGTAAGATTCCTAACACAGCTCAGCACCCAAATTAAGAGCGCTTTTAATTTTCTTGTCAGTAATTTTATTATGTTAAAAATTATTTTTTACTTTTTGGTAAGATTAACTCTAAAGGCGAGTATATCAGTTTTTAATATTAATTTGATCTAATTTTACTATAGCAGTAATGTACTAAATTGTCAAACGAAATACATTAAATCAACCTGAATAACCGAAACCTATAATAGCTTTGCGCACGCAAAAAAGCTTTGTCTATGTACCTACTTGCGGTGTGGTGGTTGAATTTGAGAGCATTTTTCTACTAATTTATCGATATGCAATCGATATTATTTTAAAAAAAACATCACAAATTTACGAAACTTAGTGCAAGTAATGCGAATGTTCATCTTTTTTTAAAGCTAATAAAGTTTCATTTTCAACTACATCAATCGTCTACCCCCATTGCCTTTTTTTACACAATATGTAATGAATTCGTAGATGAATTAAATGGCTCATGCGTTTAATGGTGTCTATAGTTTTATGAATTACTCTACAGATTGAAACTGGAAGCCACCAGAGGGTTGTGCAAGCGGTGTTACGTTTCAAGTCATTACCGAGAAAATGTTACTATTTATTTTTCTCTCTCGGAGTCACTCATACGTGCAAGAGCTGGCAGCGTGCGTGCGGCCTGCCCAAACCTGTTTCTCCAGAAGTGCAGACGGAGACAAGTGAATCACGGTGGCAGAATACTCCTATAACAAAACTTGGCGCGCGCTAAATTTTCGCGTCGTTCGCCGCGTACTAATGTTTGCGGTTTAAATAAATGGTACGTGTAACGTACACAGATCTAGTCCCCAGCACTTGCCACTGATCGGGCTGTAAACAGACACGATCCGGCACGATTTGTGTTAACAAGATCGAACCGTTTCATTGCGTGTGTAAAATTCCTTTACAGGTCTCACGGTGAGACCGTCCTGGACTGTCCGTATCTATGTACTCGTATGTAATTCATACCAATTTTAAATATAATTATGATATTCTAGCTATTAACTGGTTGGAATATATATATGCAATGATAGTGCAAAAGTAAACAGATATGAATGGACAGTAGGTACCTACTGCGATTATTGACACATCGTAATATTATGATTGAAGCATTCATGTCATTTTCTCTAATAAATAAGCGTGTCGCGTGTTGATGGCCACGCATTAACATACTATCGTGCCACGGTAGACGTTGGGTAATTATAATTAGAAAAATGTTGTGTTCAACGTTGAACAAATTTTCTTCCTGATTGATGAAGAGGCGTAGAGCCGAAAGATATGTAAATATTTTAAAATACATTAACTCAACGCACTAATCGTTGAGGGGTCTATAATCATTTCATTAAATACTTAATTTCTTAAACTTAACTGCTATTGTTGCATCGTGGTGCTATAGTAATCACTTCTCTCGCCGTTTTAAAGAGAAATCCGGCAGTAACACAATAATTTCTTGCAGTGAGAAGGCGAAATTTTAAAGATATGATCGGCACTGTAATAAATGAGTTCTATAGCATAAAAAATGTAAATAATGGAAGAATGGTTACAGACGTCAAAGAATTTTGTCTGATAATTTTCAATTACCTACTCAATTTAAGCCCCTTAAAAAGTGAAACGATTTCAACATATTTTCTACTGAAAATCGTTTATATTTCATTGCAATTAAAGTCGCGGATGGAAACTACTATGTATATTACCTATATATATCCTCACGCCAGGTCCCTTACGGGGTAGGCAGAGAGCACCCAGTGTCAAACAGCCCTATCCTTACAGACCTACCGCGCCTCCTCCATGTTCATCATTCTCTTCATACCTGGAGTGAGGATATGTATGTTTACTACCTATATACTGTACATAATATACATAATGTCTAAATTCGATAACATATATTCATTATAACAATTTGCTCCCCCGGTCTCAGTCAGTACGCTTCACTTTAATTATACGATAAGGGGATTTTGATTGGAAAAGGAAGCGAATAATTAGTGGATCCTTTATATGTTCATCTGTATGTCTCAAGCTTTAACATTTACGTTGGATTGATCAGCGGATGTGGGCTATTTATTTGGGTACATTCAATTATCTTACACGCTATCCACATCGTTAACTCGATTATCCATCGACTTCTTACGGTTTCACGTAAAGGAAAGCGATATATACACTGACCAAAATCAAGCATTTATTATTCCGAGGGTCACAGCACGGACAGTGCGTCTCCCATGCTATATTGCCTAAGTGGATATACGTGGGATTTAAAAAATCTTGGCAGTATTTATGGAATCAACGCCGCTATTTAAAAAAAATAGCGACTTTTTCTTTTTTCTTTACGATGTCGTAATTTAACATTTCTGATCAATATACGTTGCAATGCCGTAATCAGCCAGCTAAATATGTATTCGAAATGATTAAAATATTATGTAAATTTGGGTTATTTAAACGCATTGAAAGTTGTGCCCTAACACTTTTATTAATAACAGCCCACCATCGAAAAAAAATGGTGTTAGAGTATATATTCTTGTAAAGTTCACATGTTTAACCCTATAAGACTAAAATTTAAGTAAAACATTTTTTTAGTTTCATCTGTATATCCTAATACCCACCTATAACAACATCTATAGCTTATCGCTCTTTGTTCTAAATTTGAAAAAAGAAAAATTAAAAATGTTAATATGTAGATTGCCTCGTTGGGCGAGTGGTTGCAAGCGCGACTTCTGAGCGAGAGATCCTGGGTTAAGTTGCCGGGTTGTACAAATGATTGGTTTTATAACTCTAAATTTCGAGTAGTAGTACGGAACTTGGATTTGTGCTCAGTGTATGGCATTAGGATTATTCCCGATTTCATGGGACGTATAACATTACTGTTGAAATATGGAAGTATTACACTTTTTTAGTACATATAAGGTAAATCTTGTAATGTAACTCGTTAACAAATTACGAAATATTGCATTAAATTATCAACTTTTGGGTTTAAAATTTCGTACACCTTTTTTAAATTGGGCGGGCTGATTGGTTAGTAATAAAGGTGACGATAAAATATAGTTCTGCCATTTCTGTTTAGGGTCGCATAGCATCTAAACAATATTTACTTTTTGATGGTTTTATGGCGGTGCTATTGTAGAGTAAATAATGTTTTAGGTTTTCCATTGGACAGGAATAAAAACAATTGTAAACTCTTAAGTTTCCCTTTTCTTATGTTTTATTCTAGAATTAGTTAAACTAACATTTTGAGTCCAAGAATATTATGTCACGCAAACCTATTACAATTTTTTTCGGATTATATCACATTAAAGATAGAATATTAATATGTATGTACTTCAAACAGCAACATTGTATTTGAAATCCCTTTACGTCGTTCCTTCATTTCCTTATTTGTACTGACTGCCTTATCTAGTGATCTAGTGGTTGATGTATGGATTTGTGCCCTATGTATAGTAAAAGGCTCAACCCGTGTTTCATTAGACGTATACCTGTTAAAACCAGGCTGTAATATAGGCGTGATGGTATGTTATTTTTATTTGTACGGTGTAAATAATATTAGCGAACAGCTTTGTATTTGGTCACTATAACTACCAATAATGGCGTTTTCGCGCGTATTTAAAATATCGTTACAACGTATATTGCTTCTATAAACAATTTACGATTACCACATCGATTTCAAGTATTCCCCTGTTAATAGCATTCGAAACGTCTCGACACATGACAATTATATTCCATTTTAAATATTTGTACGTGTTAAACTAAATTGCAAGGAGTACCTACAAGAGTATAATTATTTCAATATCCAATAATATAACATACATTTAAGTATATTACAAATGTATCTTTTTGTTATGTTAAATGAGTATTTAAAAAACTATCTTTGAACTAATATACTAATTAATTGCGTCCGCGGAATCCACGAACAACAAACTCTACCTGCATAAAAACTTACAAGCAAATAAAATTCAATAAATAATACAAATTAAAAACAAGTTATCTTATTGCATTTTAATAAACAACAGACTGCACATTCTACAGTATGAGTAATAAATCAATACTTGTATAAGAGATCAATACCTTCATGATTTTAATAATTCACATTACATTAAGTTGAATGTATGTTGCTGCATATCTATAAGCAAAAAAATAAAAAACACAATTACCTTAATATCACTTCCACCGCAAGAAACGTAATAATTATAATTCAGACAAAACCCGAAAAACACTAAAACATTGATATACATAATGCCAGTTTATTATATTATTTTTTTAAATCGGCCGATTTATTTTGTAGTATATTTAAAACACTTATACACATAACAAAAAGAAATATTCATTTAATAAACTGACTTTAATAAATTTTTTTGATACCATACTGCCTAGGAAATAAATTATTAGAGCTGTTTTGTGTTTTCGTAATATTATAAATCTGTCTTATACGTTCGCCGGTTAGGAGAGTTGGGAACGGAATAAAATAGAATATAGATATGGGATAGTTGCTCCCAGTGCCACCGGATCGGCCTCGCCTCGAGTTCACACTCACGAGCAAAAAGCGCACACGCACCCCACCCACCGCTTAGTTTGCCTATTCGAAATGATAACTACACTCTATGTATCTTTTGTCTTTGATTCTACTTCATGACAGATTGTCGATTGTCAAAAGTCGCTAACAATCACTGTCATAAATAAATAGTGTTTGACAGTGTTGCAAGTTATTTTTTATAAAAATAAGTCGATGATCAAAATTTGTTCACTAATAAAGTTTGAAAGAAACTTACTGGATATTTTACAGACTATTATTTTATTGCCATATGATATTAATTAAATTAATAATTAGTAATAGAAGCAAATTTTTGAAGAAGCGTTATTTTAAGTTATTTATACATTAGCGCCTTGCGTACAGGCCACACAGTACGTTTTAATTTTTTTTGAAAATTTAGTAATCCCTACCGTACTAAGACTTGCACATAGCGTACCTACCTACAGTTTTTCCTTGTTGTACTTCTTAACTTTTTGTTTTGAATACTTATTCATCGAATCTTATACAATATACACGAAGAATGTGTGTGCTAGAATAACGATGCTATGAGGATAAAACAATTAAAACATTGTATTGTCATTGTATTAACGGCAAAGGTATACTTTTACTTACCTTACTGGCAGGCAAGCAGAGGTAGGAAAATTTAGGTGCTTAGGCTCTGCCCTATTCAGAGATTTGTATTATCTAGAATAGATACAAGTTAACCCTTTAGTATTTTATATGACAGTTTTATATGGGGAGTTAATGACAATAATTGTTATAATTATTATGATAGTTAAATGGCACAGTTGAATGCCACGAACCACGAACTTATGTGAAAGTAGGTACGGCAGTTAATACTTAGAAATAAATATAATTTAACAAATATAAAAAATTATAAGACCCATATTAGTGGTTTGCATTTTAAAGAATAACGGATACATATGATTAGTTACATTCGCAATTTTTTTTTATGCCTTTACAGAGTTTGCTCAATATCAATAATGTAATAAATTCCTACAGTAACTCTTCTGCAGTTCAGAATATATGCATATCAGTCAGCAACATGAGGACTTACAAGTGTAGAACTTCATTCTTAAAATTCTTGATGGGTCTAAATGTCCAACAGTTTTTTCTAATGAGGATGCAACAGGGTTGTCTGTTTGAAAGGTAGTCTGTTAGTACTTGTTTATATTTGTTTAATTCATACACATTGTTTTGTACTAGAACATTTAAATAATATTGTATTATTTTAAGTATAATGTCAAGAGAACATTATACTAGCTACTGAGTACTAACAAAGCTATATCAAATTTATAGTGCAATATTTTCATTATAAAATAAAGGTTTCATTACTTTGTTTACTAAACTCATATTGTCTGTTAAAATAGTAATGTTTAAGTGTTGGTTTTTGAGTTGTGGTCACGAGTCACTGTTACACACTAACTGTCCGGGTAACTGTTCACCAAATCTGTAAAATTTATAGAGGTAATAGTAATTATTTTAATAGCGTTAAAATATTTGAAAACAGGAACTTTTGTTTCAGGTGACCTATGAAGAAGTGGTCGAGGCCTGAAAATATGAAACTTCCATATGTGCATTACAAAGGAAGGTGAGTTATATCAACTAAAGAGGAAGTTTTACTTTCCCAAATATGTAATAATTGCCAGAGACCATACTAGTATCACACTTGACTTGATACCATATATGTACACATATAATGACTTTGTTGTGTCTGCCAAATAGTCCCAACATCACCCTGGATTCACTGGCAGAGAATAACATTGGGCATTAATTCTACACTTTGTGACCTAGCCGTAGGTTAACAATAAGGACCATATTATAATGTATCATAAACACCGGTTAAACCCAAAGATGTAGACAGAGGATTGACACTTCCACATCTCACCAGTTATGTTTAATAAAATGACAAGTTCATTAAATCTATAAAATAATAAGGAATAAATAACTAATGGATTAACATGTTGTTTACCAATACTTTGATGAACTTAAGGTTGTCAGGAACTATTGAAAGCAGAATTTTAGTTATCTACAAGGAATACAAACTTATGTGGAAATTAATTAGCATGCTTAGTAACATGATGGAAGAACATGACAGAGTTGAATATGTAAGTGGGTATAATGTGTGCAAGGATTTTTTGTGAAGGGTGCATCATTGAGACATTACCTCTACTAAGTGTAAGGAATTTAGCAGCTATCAAATACTAAAAGATGCAGTCATCTGCTGATTAATAATTAATCAGCAAATGACTGCATCTTTTAGTATCAAATACTATCAAATACTATCAAATACTAAAAGATGCAGTCATTTGCTGATTAATAATTAATCAGCAAATGACTGCATCTTTTAGTATTTGAAAGGTGTGAACCTGTGGTGGTCACCTGGTATGAAGTGATGTATGTAATAATTATTATTACATACATCACTTCACACCAGTTGATTACTACATTATGAATATAATTAATATATCTTAATTATTTCATTAAATATATTTTGTGTATCAAGTATTTCTCGTTGTCGTTTTTTTTATTATTTTATGAATTACTTCTGCCTCTGGTAAATGAAGCTCCACTAAAATTGATATTTTAGGAATGTCATTTCTTGTGTGCAGGAGGGTGAACCGAAACATCCAAATAAGGGTTAAGAATCTGATTTTCTTCTCTGACTCACTGTTTTCTACTAGTGTGATCTTTATGAGTAATTTGGCACAGACATATGACAGACAGACAGACAGACAGACAATTGGGGTAAACACAGCCATCTGATCACAAACAAGTCAGAGTGTGTGCTATGGTAACTGGACAGCGGACATATGTACACTGGAGCTTGGTGTTCGTAATGAAAAGTTCTTATTACAATATCATCTGATTTAATGTTAAACTTGAAGTATAGTTAACATTCACCTGATCACACATGGAGATGGAGTTGAGAGTGTGTACAAAATATCTACCGACATTGTTAATGCGCCTGGATATAATAGAGGCAATGCTACGATGGTAATGCAATGACAAGAATGTTTCAGGTGTGAACATATACATATAATGTATAATTTAAGAGATAAAACTTAACATCACACCTGTTATCCCCCAAGAGGTAGGCAGAGGTGTGTAGTACACTCCCAAATTACACAAGTTACATTTACGTCCCACTATGGAATCAATTCAATAACAAGTGTTATTTAAACTTAAAACACACATTTTTGAGAGGTGCACACTAGGATTTGAACTCGATCTCCCTGAGTGAGAGGTCGAATTTCAAACCAGTAGGCTATAGGAGATATTTTTTTAATACTGTTCTCATTGTACAAATAATTACCCTGGGTAGGTATTGAGTTCACAGCCACAGGATCCACAAATCAGTGTCACTAACCAGAAGATCAATGAGTCATTTTATGTGTTTATGATATTGTTGTTGCTTACTTATAAGTGGTAAATTTAAGCCATCTTTGAGGTAATGATAAGCTTTGAATCGAAGCCCTTTAAACATGATGTTGGTTTGGACTATCAAGATGGGACTTCAGACCTGTTAAAACATTAACCTAAACCCGTTTTATATATGTTTTAGTCGGTTTACATATCCTACCTCTCAGGATCACATTGGATACTATTTGTCATAGGCATTGCATTTTCATATACATAATATCAGATTGCTATGATTGACAAAAGTCTAAAGGTTTTACATTCAAAGTCATTGGTTACATTATACTGTGGGTAGTAGATATTTATTATTCCTTTGTAAACGTATAGTATTCTCGTGGTAGAGAGAACAGCACAGTAATTCACAAAATTGTTTTTGTACATTTCAGCACTAATACTGGTCAAGATTATATAAAAGGGCTGTGGAGGATGCAAGTTGCACAACAATGGTATGTGTTTTCAATATCCTGTGGGTAGTTATAAAGAACAGTCAGAAAGATAGCAGTCTTTTATTTTATTTGATGAGGATGGCAGGAACTTACAGCCACTTCTTACTTGTGGATGCACCACTGCCTTGCCATATTATAAGAGTGGACATACTCAAAAAAACATCACACCTGTTTTCCTTGAAAGGGTAGGCAAAAGAGTGCAGTGCAGTACAGTACCCACTCATGATGCACCAGTTGTGAAATACTAATTACATGACATGTTTTAATCTACTTCCCATAAGTAGAAACATAGTTGTACCATTTTAACAAAACGGTAATTCTATTTAAGATTGATTACTGTAAACATTGTAGTGACTGTTAAAAAACAATTTCATATTGTTATTTGAATTGAAAAGTTATATAAGCGTATTGGAATGATTCGATTTTGATTTATTTAGTTTTATTGCATCAGTTACTCGATCGACAAATCTATGTGAGTGTAGTCGTTTTGCAAAATGCTTTATAAATTTTATTTCCACACAAAGTTTCATTGCTTGTTGATATTTTTTCTATGGGTTATTTTGACATTTAGTGTTAAGCATTGTTCTGACCGCCATCGTCATAGATCAGCCATCTATGGTGTTCAAAGGAAACGTACCACAGGGAATCCAGGCACAGGGAAAATTTGCACAGACCTTCAAAACACATTGAGAGGTGTATATAATTAGGAATTATAATATGTTGGTGTTAATACATGTTGGTTGATATAATAATATCTTGGGTTGTCTCAACCAACACACAGCCATCTGATCCCAAAGAATGCATCAAGAAAACCTGTGTTATGATAACCACATGGCTGATAAACTACATACATACACAAACTTAGATATGGATATTTTTTACAACATATACTTTTGTTCATCAAAAAAAATATTCTTCTGGGGGGAATCGGACCTGTAACCCACTGGCATATCAGTCAGGACACTAACCAGTGCACCAACGGGCCAGTCAAAACTAAATACTGGGGAACTTAATAAACTACATATATATTTAGTATTAGTATTCTCTCATGTTGCTTTTTTGTTTAGAAGACTAAGGTATAATGTGTATAATTACAGCGAGGCACAAGAGCTGCTTTCTGCGACCGGACACAGGACCATGCCGAGCGGATATCGTTCAGTGGTATTACGACGTGAAACAACGGCGGTGCTACCGTTTCTTCTGGGGCGGTTGTCAGGGCAACGGCAACAGGTTCGAGACGATGGCTGAATGCATAAATTATTGTTTCTTAAACGACTCATCCGTAAAGAGTGAGTATCACTGCCTAATCGTGCAAGCCTTTTACATCGTATTGTACTTTACTAGTTTTTAAGATGATTTATTAATTTAAAGTAGTAATGTACAATACTAGTAATGTTCTGATAAGTTAAGATAAGATAAGTTCTGATAAGTAATGATAAGATGTAATCCACGATTTCTTTTCGGGATGACCTGACTGTTTACATAGCTGTACGAGAATCATCTAGAAAAAATATGTGCCAGTTAAGCTGTTACATGTTTAATTCTGTTTACAAATACGTAGATGTGAACGGTTAATTAAGTAGTGTTTTTTGTGGTCGAATTGACACCTGTAGTACCTATGTGTGCAGTATCAAAGGTCTTTGTCTTGGCCGTCGGTCGATAGGAAAATGAAAGAGGGTGCACTAGTGTTTCCCTATCACGAAGGAATATAGTGAAAAAAATAATAAGAAACATGTTTTGTTGTTTGATAATTCAATAAAAAATGGACAAGAACATGTAATATTCGATTCAAATGCTAGACAAGTAATAATAATGACAAAATGTTTCAGCGGAATTGCCATATTTTTGTTCCCTGTCATTTGAATATGGTGACTGTTTCGGGTACTTCCACCGCTGGGGCTGGGATAAATTGACAAAGTAAGTGAAATTTAATCTGTAAGTCATACATGCTGTGTTTGTTTAGGTACGTCTTTCTTCTACGGCATATTCTTTAATTTACTTTACTTAGAACTCCGACTGATTCATATTGTAGGTACTAAATTTAAAAGTGGCGTAGCGTAGGGGGTGGGAGGCGGTAGGGGCGGTCCGCCCCGGGTAGTACTTTTAAAGGGCGGCAAAAGGCTTGTTCAGAGGGCGGCAAAAGGGTTGTTCGGAGGGCGGCAAAATAGTTTTGGTCGAGTAGATTCTCATAAGGCTAAACATATAAACTTGTAAACGTTGCTCGTCGAGATTCTCAGAAGGCCAAACATATATACTTTTAAAGAGGCGATAGTAATTTTTCTTTTTTTGGTGGACGAGACTCTCATAAGGCACGATATTGGAACTTGAAGGGGGCGGCAACATTTTCTTCCGCCCCGGGCGGCTGAAATCCACGCTACGCCACTGAACTTAAAGGCTGTCAACTATTCATTTCGCCCACAACAGGCGTGGGGAACGATTCAATGTTATTATGAACAAAATATAACAAAATACATATGTATGTAACGACAATTTTTTATATAATACTGTTTTGTTTCCCATTACAGGTCGTGTAAGCGGTACCTGTACTCGGGGTGCGGCGGCAATCAGAACAACTTCCAAACCAACATCGAGTGCATTAATACTTGTATTACAATGCCCAACAATACCTTGCAGCACCCTCTACAAAGGTTCACAACCTGCTTTCCCTTCGACGTACCCGACTTGCAGTAGCAACAGCGGAAGAGGGAGAAATGTTTGCAATTGACATGCAGTTCTTAAAACCCCCAGAACTTAGTCGTCCACACCTGTTTAATAATGTTCAAGGGTTGCTAATGACGATAAAATAAATTTTTAAATTTATCTATCGCCGCTGATCTCGTCAGCTCAATGGGTCCTATTTATTTACGAACTACCCGGTGAACTCGAAACATTAAAAATATGTAAAGAATAGGTGATTTGTAACTTATTTGTGAATGCAGGTTGTATTCACAAATAAGCTAATGATAACGGTTTAAGTTAGATATATTATTATACATATATGCCATATAATAGATGTGTGTGGTTTTAATTAAAAGTTCACGTTAAAAATAAGAGTTCACAATGTACTTTACTTTTACACAAGCTTTATTGAAACAAAATTTGTCTCAATATTATTTGTTGCTCATTGTATTGCGGTCGGATGTTTAGGCGTAAGTGTTTTATACCCTCTGTGTGCATGTTAATTTTTCATCAGTTTCATTCCACGTCTGCAAATGTACGTAGCATTATGAAGTAGGAAAACGACGTCTTGATAATCTGAAAAAATTTATTCATCGTATAAATTTTCAGTTGACTGTGGTCCCTTGGAAATATGGTCAGAAAGGTATAATTCTGTTACTTAATCATACAGGTGTTACGTTACCGCTGTCATCGTTTGGACTCCAACGTTGACCATATCCATAGCTTTAATATTCATCGATATCTGAGATTGCTTCAAGTATATGCAGAAAATTTTCTTTGTCGATTTGTCCATACACTCCCAGGATATGCTGTATACCGCGTCCGATAATTTTTCACCCTTTAATATGTACAATTGAAAAATAGTAATTACCTTATATCAATCTTAGGCTGTTTTACACTTTAAAAAAATTAAAACGCTTTGAGACATTTTTTAACGAAATATTTTTGTACCACGAAGATCCATAAGTTTTACCAATTCTAAAGCCTGGCCAGACAAACTCAAAGGGTACCTGTAAGTGCGAGCGAAGCTTTCAGCTTTTATAAATTAAGGAAGATCTAGCAGGCGCTCTTGGTGTATAAATAAAATCTTGTTGCTCGCGGTACTGACTGTTGTGAAAACTATGCTAATGTTAATAATTGTAATTTAGAAAATATGATATTTTAAGTGTTGATGGATCCGACTGATCATTCCATTTCTGTCGCCAGCCTCCATGGTGGCTTAAGTTTTTTTTTAAATTGTATACAGCGTAAGAAAACAATATGATTTCATTTGTTAAGTTTAAATATATGTATGATTTCTCAATCGTAGGGATTGCAAAATCATAATTATACTATATTAACATTAACATTTAACATATTTTATGTATTAAAATATTTACCAAAATTCCAATTAGTTCAAAAACTACTGATATTTGAATCACTTGCTGAAATAATATTACAGTTAACGGCCCGTAGCGAATCAATGATTTTGTGTCCTGTAATGTTGTCGTATACATGTTAATAAGGTGTATTTGTATTAAATATACACATACGAAGTTGCCAACAGTTTTTCATTTATCCTACCATTTGGGAACATTCAAGTAATACTAGGCATCCAACAGCTTGTTGAAAACCGAAATAAATTAACAGGATTAGGCCAAAAGTGTCCGACATTTTAGAAATGAATCTGTAAACAAAATATTTTTTTAGCTGTGTATTGAAGGTTCGATTTGAATAAATGAACATAGTATCAGATTTTATTGTTGTACTTACTCTCTTATGAGATAGAGGTTAGCAATATATTCGCGTAAGAGTTTTGAGACAGTTTCCATTTCCTTTTTCGAATACATGGCGTAATCTTTGTACGATGGCATATCAATTTTAGGCATCGGAAATTGTTCCAAGTTATGAATAAGGATCCTTAGGTGGCCCCACACGTGGAACACCATCAGTGACAATAGCAGATCGATGACACAAAAACAAGATGTGCAAATGTATGAAATGTACCAATTGAAGAAGAAAATAACAAGGTAACCATTCAAATGTTGCTGATAATCGAAGGGTAAGTCGTAGTAGATGGCTTGTTCGAATGTGAAGTTTTGTGGGCGGTCCCTATTGAAAGCCCCTGAAAAAATATTGTTGAATAACGGTGTCCCGTTGAACATTAGAATCCCTATAGCCATCTGAGCGCACATGAACATGGTGAAAAAGTGAGACATCTTGTGCACCAGTATATGCGTCTGGAAACAAAAAGACCTATTGCGTCTAAAATTAATACAAAAAAGATATTTTGAATTTTATGTTTATTCACATAAGTATTATAATTGTATTAAAAGCAGGTTTTTTTGCCACATTTTGCCTAATGCATGCTATATTTTGTTTTTGTAAATATTTTCTTTTTGGAAATTAGTGTGCAATAAAGAATATCGTATTGACATTCAACAAAGTAGGTAATTGAAGGAAACAAGTCATATTTTACCTTCATGGCATATGGGGACTTATTCCTGTAATGAAACAAATGTATAGATTTGACGAAGTAACCGACTGTATCCGCATACCTTCGTAAGAATATTAAAACCAGTCTACACTGAAAGCGAAAAGTGTTATACAAAATATTAGAATTAATATTTTATTCAGTTAAACAATTTTTTTTGTATCATTCCCTACACTTACTATAGCGACGATATTCATGAAAACAGTTATGTACGTATGACCCATTTCAAAGAAAGAGACTTGGTTAAAATTGTGCTTTAGGTAAAGTATGCCAGGCATTAGACATACGATCTCAAGAAACAATGTATAGCACTTTTTGTATATGTGAAATTTGGACTCTTCCCCTTCTACTTCCAGTTCTGGCCAAGCTGTTATCATTCTCAGAGAATATCGCAACACTTTCATATATTTTATGTCTTGTGGTTTTCCTACGCCCCTGCAAAATATCAATTTGTTAAAAGAGATTCCGAAAAATGTGTCACTTTTCTGACTTCCCAGTACGCAGAAATTAAAAAAAGTAAGTAAAATGTTTGCCGACGCTTACTTTAAGTCGCTGGCATCTGTGATGAACACCATTTCGATTAGCACGAATAGATATTTCTCCAGTATTTAACTTCACGATCTAATCCACATAGCGCTAGTAAAGCATACGAAGTAAGACATTCTCTATATTGTACACTTTATTACACTAATGCATAAATATTGCACGTGGTAATATGCTGTAATTTTCATGTTTAAATATTATATAAGTGCTTCTCAACATTTTATGGTTTTCATATGAAGTTCATTAAGAAAGCTATTCTCGTGTTCGCATTCGTCTTCGTGTTTTTATTGGTACGCTTTCATATAAGGTAAACTGTCATCATATATCTACTGTCAAAATAATGTTTGAATACATGCAAAAGGACCGCAGGATAAGTGAGATAGTAATTTAGACTAAGCAGGTATGTAGCTATTTACCGCGGTATGGCGCAGTCTGCCTAACCAAAGCTAAAACTCCGCGAAACCCAACCTGCGGTTTGTGCCCAGTATATGGCATTTGCCTCATTAATAACAATTGGATACCTACCCTTCTAATTAACATTAAAATATTTATACAAATATTTTTTTTCGACCCTTTTGTCATACTACTGTTTCGGAAGAAAAGGATTAAGACCCCAGTCTGCCACGCTGTAAAAGTGCGCATTGGCAGCCTTCACGCGCCTCAAGGAACATTTTTAATGTAGGTACTAGTATCTATTACTTTAGTGAAATTAATAAATAAAAGCTGGCTATGGCAAACAGTTCCAACAACGGTTTGAAATTCCTGGCTGTAATTGTTCTATAGTTGCTACTACTACTACTACATTGCCTTGTTATTAGCTTACAACGTGCGCATAATACGGTACCCATTCATTACGATTAATAACAAACGTTTATTTAAATATCGTTTGAAATTATATGAATATATTAGGAATACTTAATTACTTAATTTGCTATTTCAATGCATAAGACTACAATTTTATTACCTATAAACACAATAATGTATTTATCACGCAATCGATAATTATGTATAATATTTCGATAATTTAATTATAAATAAATGTCTGATGCTCGAAATGTGCTCAATAGATTTTATAATTTATTGTCTCTTTGACTAGATACTAATCTTTTCTCTCACACAAATCTCTCACATAAAATATTTTACATTACCTGTCACAGTCATTGTCGGTGTCATCACGGGCGTGATGGTACATCATTCTCTTGCGTCATTTTACCCAATTGAAAATGAATACTAGTATGTAGGTATACGTGTGCTCTAGAGGTACGTCACACAAAATTATTTTAATATAATGTAATACTAGTAAATGCCTCCCGTTGCTCTCCATAATTGTACAAAATTTTCAATAAAATTTGTACTCCTGAATTATTTCATTTATAATTAACACAGTGTTTTTCTATAAACAATTGTATACAAGGTAGTCATGATTATCATTAGCGTGACAAGTCGCGTCATACCTATTGCGTTCTGTCAGCGTCGAGTGTAGTCGCCTCTTATGGGACCTTGGTGTCCCTGCACGGGGGTCGGGGGAGTATTCATTGCCCGCACTGACGCGGATAGGTAATATCCAGTTTAACTACAAAGAAATAAATTCCACAAAGATTATATGATATGAAATTTTGGTCAATTAGAGAGTCAATCCGGTAGAGTTGCGAAGCCGATAAAGTTTTTGATACCTACATTAATATATAATTCAATGTCATTGAAAGAAATGCGAATATATCTAATGTAGGTACTATGTAAATACTGATTGCCTCAATATCAAATAAGTTTTATTTTTATTTGATAAATATGGAATACTGAGTAATCCCTTTTAAGAAAATAAAGAAAATTATGATATTTAGCCAAACGTATCACAAAAGTTCAAAAATTTGTAATTTATGTGGGATGGAATATTCCACAGATTCGTAAATCCGGTAAGGAATTATATGTATATTATGCTGTAGAGAATAAACTTCAAATTGATTTTTTTAAATTATTACATTTTTTAAATTATCACATTCCGCATTAAATTTCCCTAAACACATCTAATAATAATTAGCCAGCATATAGGTATGTAATATTGCTCCATATTTAAATAAATATTTACAGAGCTTGTCTGAATACCAACGCAGCGACTGATCGGCGAGGCGGGCAGCGTAGGAAACCACAAAACGAGTTTTAGCACCCAATTCAATTACAAGAGCCATTCAATAGCAATTCAATCTATACGATATATTCTATAAAATTCGCAATAATTTTATTTTCATTTGAAAGTTGTATCAAATTTTATGTACATTTATTTACGGCCAATATAAAACTACGTGTATCAGAAATCTAATCCGTACAAACTAGAAAGTCAGTTGGTTCTCAAATCTGCATATTTATTTGGAAATGACTATGATTTTTTCACGATTGTCCATTTTTTGTGCAATTTTGTTATTAACCTGCCTTATGAACTCTGTGAGTATATTTTAAAGATAAACAATGAATAATAATAATTATCGCTTACACCTATTAAACATGTCTAAGGATAGTGACGTTTTTGCTCATTTGCTATGTACGTAAAGATCGCAAAGATTTTTATTTCGTGATATTTAGTTTTTATTGTGTCTTACAAGCCATCCGTATCATTAACGCGAAATTAGCTCTGTAGATATATAAAGCCTCGAAGCTTAAACACTGAACCGATTTTGCTGAAATTGAAACTTCGAGGTAAGACATTATTTCAGCTAGTTTTCCTGTTCGGTATGGGGAACGGGCCTGTTCATATATAAAATGTTTTCAGAAATATTGATCTTTTATGTATAAAATATGTTACGTCATGTATTTTGCATAATATTACTTCAAATGAAATACAATAGAAAGACTAGAGAACTAATGAAATTCAGAAAATACAGTTGATTTGTTTAATTAAAGTTTTACACAATATAATTTATATATTGAAAAGTAACAAGACGATTGAAATGAATTCAGACTTTACAAAAACACCGCTCTCTTTAATGACGCTCTCTTTAAACTTGCTCACTTTAATGACGTAGGTAAATACAGTGTCAATGAATATTTCTTTCAGTGTAGACTGTGTGCAGCAGACCCGCATGAAGGTTTATCGGACCAATATGTCAAATTTGTTGCACCAAAAAGGAAATTCATGATACGCATGATTAACAGTACATCACCGTACTAACTATGCAAAGTACTACACATAAATGTACATACACCTAAACAAACATTCTCACAATATCATTACCAATTATAGTGAAAACTGACATACCTACTACATTGATACTTCCCCATTATCACATAATTATTACACCGGTATTTATATAAATAATAAGCCATTTAAAACACAACAAATATGGTAAGGCTCTGAAAAACTGTAACCAATCTGCAGGGTAGTTGCAACTTTTTCGAAAAAAAACAGCCCACGTGGTTGCCTATTCGTCGCCAGCTAGATGGTCTAATACATACAACTCAAGCGCCGCAGATACAATATATACTGGCACAGTTGAAGGACAGTAAACTTTTGAGGAATAAATCGCATTACAGAGAACTCATGAATGAATTAAAGAAGATCTTCCAGACCACCACACGGCGAATAGTAGGCCGTTGTGCGAGATGTAACAAGATGTAATGTTATTGTAAACCACCGCGATTTATTCATATTATTATATACTACTACGATAATAATTTCTGTAGCCCATGTCTTTATTTAGAAACCTTGTGTCAATACCAGTTGTTGTTATATAAACTTTAAAAATATTTATTTATTTAAAAACAAAATCCACAGCTCTTACACAAATATAAATATTTCCTTTTGGTTACACAGAAAGCCAA